>BMAV01021875.1:38100-77754 GCA_019973955.1 Trichonephila inaurata madagascariensis | reverse complement strand
ATAGAAAAATATATTAAATGAAAAACTTTTTATTTTCAGAGTATGCTAATACATACGTGTGAAAAAGTAATCTGCATCCGTAAGTTGGTAGAAATAAGAAAATACCAAGAGTAAATGTGGAAAGAAAAGCCGAAAACAGGTATTCAAAAGATGGCTTTATAATAAGCTTGAATATTTTATGCAGTTTTCTTATTTTCAATCATAACAGGAACAAAGTTTCAAAGTTGCTTGTAAATTTACTCAAGGGATGTATGCATGTTTGGGTAAAAGTGGATTTCCATTTTTTGAAAAATGAAACAAAGTTTTGCTACTTTTCCTCTTTAAAAAATTGCATTTGACTATACACAACACAGTAATCTATGATAAATTGAAGAACTTGAGATAAATAATTATTTTAGTAATTAGAAGCTAGAAGCAATATTAAATTATATATGAAGTAAATTATTTTTATTTGAATGCATTTATAAACTAAAATTAAATGACATCAAAGTTTTATGAAATGACTTTCTGTCATTTTACGTATCAAAGGAGGAAGACAACATAAATGTTATGCATAAGAACACATTTTTTTAAAAGAAAATAATAAAAATCTTATTTTATATTGATTGCAATAATGTCTTTAAGTAGCTTAAAATCATGCATTACTTATAAAGAAAACAATGTGTTACAATAAATATAAAAAATACTCTAAGGCCATATATGTATAAAAATTGTTTATTTTATAAAACAAAACCAGATTTTGGGCGTGAGTAGCCTGGTGGTTACAGCATCGGACTCCAGACCGGAAGGCCTGGGTTCGATGCCCGATGCCACCAAATACCCACCGAGCGTACACGGAGTACGTGCTCGTTAAATCAGTGGGTCCAAAAGTGTTGTGGGCAGAATCATGAGTGCAGGCGACTGGAGAATTACCCCTCCCCCCTTCAGTTCCATGCCTAAATTGTGGAAATGGAGATAGGGGGTGTCGCCATCTATCGTCCCCTTGGCGAATTTAGCAGAGCTAATTCGTACTGTCACCTGTATGGTACTCAAGGCCAATGACAGGCGTACTTCTAGCCCCTTGCCACAATGAATTCTGTGAGCCTCGATCTGACTACGTCAGACAGGTGGCATTTGAAACAACAACAGGTTTTTTACACGTATTGAAACATTCTGGTCTAAAAATGTATGTGAGAAATTTGTAAATATAACAAAGTGTTACAAAAGAAATTACAAAATCCGAGTACAAATTCAAGTGAAACAAATTATATCTTTCCTTGAAGCACTTATGTACAAATAAAATTTAATAAAAAATGATGAAAGTATTTTTAAGTTTCTATGAGTTTAAGTGATACTAATCAATTTTTATTTAACAATATTTAGTTTGAACATTTTTTATTTTATGCATTTTGCACAAAATGTAACTAAAGTTGACAGGAACTAGTAAATGGTTTTGTTTTAACTAAATGTGAAATCATTTCGAGAAAATAATTAATTTTATTGTATCAGTTTGCGATCAAACTTAAATGGTTATCCAAAATGCAAGGTGTTCAGAGCAAAGGAAGTTTTGTAAAATATCCTAAGACTATTTAACGACAAAGTAAAAAATTTTACAATTTTATATTCTTTTTTGTGAACAGTTCTTTTTGAAAGTTCACTATATATCAGCAAAAAAAAATATAATAATATGGATTTTATACTCTTAAAAAGAAAAACTGTTATAGTTCCTGTTATAAGCAATTTTCTTATATATTGATAGTCAAGGGATTCGAAGAAATGAGGTTTCGGAAGTATCTTACAGAACCTTTCTATGTTATGACAAATTTTATTATAATATTTCTAGGAATAAAATATATTTTCTAGGAATGTTATAAAATGTAAAATATATATTAGAAGGATTTGTATATGTACATGAAAATCCTTTACACGAAACTGATGGGACTAAAATATTTTCTTCGTGTTAAAGATGTTGCAAAAAAGGAAAAAAAAATCAACAGAATTAAGTTTATTAGAGTACATTTTATTTTCATAGATATGTGTGCATGTATGCGATCAAACTTTAAAGCTGCTCAAACTTTTACGTAACTTGATCTCTTTTTTTCCCAGCGATTGTTGATAAAGTGGAGTTTGCGATACCAAAATCTCTTCGCAGATTTCCATTTCAGTCTTCTGTTTCTGGTCAACAGTCTAAAGAAGGTCCATTTCCATTTTAAGTGAAATAGCAATTTGTTTTCCCTTTTTGCCATTGTGCTTGCCAAAAAAAATTTACAAATAGAAAAAGTAATGCGAATGAAATGGACGGATTTTTATTCATAGTGCTATGTACTCGTCTTCACTGAATTTCAAAGCTGACAGTTCAGATATGAGATGTTTTTGTGTGGCGTTTATTGCAATAGAGATAACGAAAGTAGCTTATATAAACAAAGCTGTTTTCCGTATTTTGGTGTTTCCCAGAAGTGAAATATTTTCGTGTTAAACAATTTTCGTTTTGTGCTAAGAGAAAAAAAACGCATAAAAACACAGAGTAGTTAGTCGGAACATCATTTCGAAGAAACGTATTTCACGGCATATCTTGATTCAGAGTCATAATTGCTTGAATTTTATTATTTCACGAAATTACCGATGTATATGATGTATTAAATACCATATAATATTACTTAAATCAATATTTCTGAAAAGAGTAAATCACACTTACCGGTAAATTATCAAATGGCGTTTCTAAGGATATTGTTATGAATTTTGTGTAAAATAGGGTAAATAATTTGAATTTGGATGTGTAATGTCTTTATCTTACTATAAAATTAGATTTAATTTTCGTTATAATTGCAATATTGACAAGCAAAGCCGTCCCTTACGTTATAATGGTGATTCAATGGGAACTTGGCGAAATCTTGGTGATAGAGCCAAGTTGGCGACCTGGTGACCATTTTGGTGACCTTGGTGACCATTTTGGTGACTTAGCGATCATGTTGGTGACCATGTTTGGCGAGTTCGGAAACCTCTGTATTCTTCTAGAAATTAATTGAGAAATCCACTAACTTCAAGATCTATAACCCAAGCAGGTTTTTCTGGAATTATCCGCGAGGGATATAAATGGGGAGATGCTACACCGAAAATAAGTCAGTCTGGTTTTGACTAGTGATAAGTTAGTATTGCTCTGATTGTTAAAGTGGTTAGTGATTACCTCGGCTGTTGAACGAGCGATTGCTTGTGAATAATCATTCATATACTTGTATTTCAGACACCGATAATTGTGTCTGAGTGCTGTTGAAGTTGTGAAGACCTTCTGAGATTTATTCTGCGAATATTTTCTGCTGAATCCTGTATTTCAAGGATTGGATTTTCGACAATAAATTCTCATCTCTCTTAAGGAATTGTCTCGTTCTTTGCGACTTATTTACATAGAATCCTCAAACCCGATCAACGTAACAATATCAAAATTTTCATTCAGATTTACAATTTGACTCAATGTGGGCTCTCTTCATAGAAATTTCTCTGTTACGAAATAATGGAAAACAAAGTGAATCCTTTTAATACTAGTACACTCAGAGAAGATCAGTTTATGAAGGATCTCAAACATTCATTGTCTCTTTACAATCATATACTAAGGGAAATAGCTTACTTGTTTTGCTTGTATATATTTACGGATGATCAAGGGAGGCTCAGTCACAGGTACTCGTAGATTCATTATACTACGTAATCAGTTGATAATCAGTCAAAATCTTCTTGAGAATACCTGTCATATACACAAGATTTCAAACATCTATCATCCTATTCAAAACGTAGCATCCAAAAAAGAATACAGTGGTGGCCAAAATTGTGGACACTTTTTTAGGTTGTTATGTTTTTTTAAGTTTGTATGGTTATAAAACATTTTGCTTTGCACAAAATGTCATGTCATTTACAATGTTTTAAATAAAATTTAATACTAAATTCAATTCAAAAAAGAAAATTCAAGTATTTGAAACACAAAAAAAGTTATAATGCAGTAACCGTCGATATACATTAGATACAGATGATAGTAGGGAGCTATATCAGGGCTAAGTGAGATTACCTTTATTCTTTATTACAGCTACACATTGATGATTAATTGAGCTGAAAATAGTTTTAAGCTCTTCCTTTGTTATTACATGATGCCAGGAAACAATTATATCCTCAATTTGTTCTTTTTCATTTTATGGGTACCTCATTCAGTCAAGAGTTTTCAAAAGGTACCACAAGTTTTTGATAGAATTCAGGTCAGGACTGTTTCCTCACCAGGATAACAATGCTATTTAGTCAAAAAGCAATGACATAAAATAAAATAGAAGATTGGACACATGTGTGACGAGAAAGTGGTATTTCCTTTGTAAGAATTACATAGTAGCTGGTAGGAAAATATTTTTAAGCTTTTCCTTCGTTATTACATGATGCCAGGAAACAATAATATCCCCAATTTGTTCTATTTATTTTATGGGTACCTCATTCAGTGAAGAGTTTTCAAAAGGTGCCACAAGTTTGTGATATGGTCGTTCTGTGGTGATCATACCTTTGATTGTCAGCGTGAATTAGAGGTGTGGGATTCTTGAAATGAATCGACAGTTTAAAATTCTTAATATGACTTTATTAAGAATATAACTTAAACTTCTAATAAATTAGATAAACTTATATTAATTGAGAATAAACCAAACACACAGCTGTAGTTAAACCTGATCGCGTAACTTGGATCACTTATTTAAATAATTATATTATCCGCCTACTTTCAATTCTGATAATAATACAAGTCCTAATATCAAATAATCAGTCCTACCTTGATTCAAGCTAAGGTTCAATCACTGTTCTGAGACTTTTAGGCGCGCGTGCAATGGTATGCACCTTGTAGTAATGGCTAGAAATCTTGGTAACTTTACTAGTGGCTGTCAATTCACGCTTGAATCTCTTCAAACATAACTTTCCCCTAAATTGCCATTCTGCTTACTGAAACTTCTGTTCTTTTAAAAGTTATCTTATTTGCATTTCACTTCTTGGATTTTGGTTGGAAAAGATTTGACATTAATCTTGGCCGTCAAAGAACCCAGAGGTTATGTTACAGAAGAGACGCGTGAGCCCGTCACAAGTTTTCGAAAGAATCCAGGTAAGGACTGTTTCATTACCAGGATAACAATGATATTTAGTCAAAAAGCAATGGCATCAAATAAAAGAGTAGATTGGACTCATGTGTGACGAGAAAGTGGTATTTCCTTTGTTAAAGTTACATAGTAGGTGGGTAGTTCAGCGACTACATCTGGAGACTTAAATTATTGTTTAAGATGTCTGAAAACAAATTTATTTTTAAAAAAAGTAGGAAAAGGTCGAAAAAAGTGCACCTATTGATGACAGGAAGAACAAAAATACTATGTTTCAGAGTTAAAAGAATTTCATGGACATCCATCAGAAGTAATCTGAGTGACGCTGGTGTTTCTGTCAGTTCAAAAACAATCAGGAGTAGATTAGCAGATGTAAGACTAAATGGTAGAATTCTACGAAAAAAGCCGAAATCTCAGTTTACAGCAGCACAAAAAGGGACTACAGAGGGCAATGGATCACATTAATTAGACAAAATATTATTGGTCACAGGTTATATAGAGGAACGAATCTAAAATATCGTTATTCGGTAGTGATAGCCTAAAATATGTAAGACGTGCTGAGCAGAAATGCTACGTTCTGACTGCGTCCAGGCAACTGTTAAGTACCCACATAGTCTTATAAATTAGTCATGCATATCAGCAGATGGTATCGATCATCTTCATGTCATCGATGGGACATTAAATGTCATAAGATACATTGACACCATTCTAGAACCCAAACTTCTGACTTCCATCAGGGATCTATTTACCAAAAATGCTTCCTTAATTTTTCAGCTAGATTCTGTTCCTAGCCACACGATAAAATAATTCAAAGGCGCCGTTCTAAGATCATTGAGTTGTTGTCCTGGCCAGGAAAGAGTCCTGACTTCGATCCTAACGAAAACTTGTGGTACCTTTTGAAAACTCTTGCCCGAATGAGGTACCCATTAAATAAAAGAAGAACAAATTGAGATTGTAATTGTTTCCTGGCATTATGTAATAACGAATGAAGAGCTTAAAACTATTTTCAGCTCAATGAAATATCGATGTGAAACTGTGAAAAAGAATAAAAACAAATTCACTTAACTCTGATAACTCCCTACTATCATCAATATCTAATGTATTTTGACAGTTTTTGCAGCATAACTTGTTTTGCGTTGCAAATATTTGAGTTTTATTTTTTGTATTGAATTCAATATCAAATTCTCTTTAAAAGAATATAAAATACTTAACATTTTGTACAACGTAAAATTTTCTATAGGCATACAAACTTAAAAAACATAAAAATTTAAAAAAAAGGGTCCACAATTTTGGACATCACTGTAGGATACTAGTTTATATATATATATATATATCCAATGAATTATATAACCATTGTACGAATATTAATCATTGAGTGATACTTAAGTTTTATTATTTGCATTTCGAAGTGTTTGCTGAATTTTTTCAGTTAAGTATCTTTTTAAAGACTCATTCTATTCCTACCATTAGTTTACCCTCTCCATGTATGTATATATATATATATATCTTGTTCCAATTTTTCAATCGTTAATAAAATACTTTTAATTTGTCCCCTCAAGTTCAAATATGTTTTTTAAACTTGTAGTGAATGACACTTAATGTTAATACAGTTTCTTTTTAAATATTAATTCTTTAATTATACTTAATTAATGAATTCATAGTAACAAAAAATAACAGTTCAACACCATATATAGAAAGGAAAGTGAAAAATTTCAAGGAAAGTCTCTTTCTATTTTACCACTTAATAGTGTGATTCTGTCATATGTATATACATATTTATATTAATTATATTTTTGTAATAAAAAGTAGCCAAAAAAAATTTTTTTTTCTTTGTTGACCTAAGTAGGAATTGACTTAATTTTTTTTATATTATTTGTTTTTAAATAACCCTAGATTCTTCTTTTGTTTTTAAATATGCCACTTTCATTTTTATTGTAAAATAGATAAAGAGGTAATTACTGTAATCCTACACAGAAAACAATATCGTAGATTAAACCTGAAAATTCTAAATTATGGATTTCTTTTTCTTCTTTAAACTGGTATAATTTGCTTTTAACAAGAAAAAAAAATGTTAAAAAAATCATAACGTTAATTAATTTGAAAGAAAAATTCACGCATCAGTTACTTGAAAAAACTTTATTTTTATTAAATTATTTATTTTTATTTTTATTTTTATTATTAATAACTTTCTTGTTATTTTCCTATAGTTAGTGTTTTTGAATTGAAGGGATAATCTTTTCTTAATTTGAGTTTCCTTTTATCTTGCATATTCCTTTCCTTTTACCATATATATGCATGTATGCATATTAAAAGTAATTAAATATTCTCCCTTATAACATAAATATTTTAACATATATTACATAAATATATGATCTTGAAATATATGTCGAATTAAAAAAACATTTATTAACATTGCATAAAAAAAGTCCAAAACTTCTTATATAAATTCATATATATATATATACATAATATAAATAGTTCTCTCTTTTGAAATTGGTAATTTTTAGTTCGTCTAAAAATATTATAAGGATTACATTGATTATATAATAGCTCTTATTAAATTCGAAAACAATAAGTTAATAAAATTTTAACCATTAAAGCATGATTTATGTAACAGTGAAAACTTATTTTCTTTTCTTGTTTTGCGGACTTTCACTTGTATATATATATCATTTCGTAATTGCAAAACGTTATTGCATTTTTAAGCGTAATATTCCACATTTGCAATTGATTCTTCAATTTTTAACTGTAATTATCTAGACTTTAAGAAGCAATTTCATATTTTTGTGGATAATTTTTTTTCTTAAAAATAATACCAAAGATATTTTTACTAGACTTGAATACACTTATAGCAAAATTATTAAATACCTTGCTTATAATTGAAATCAGACATTTTTTTTTCTTGTATTATTTTGCATGTCTGTGAAATGAAAATCTTTTATCAGCATTCTATATATTTTAAAAGGTATATAAAATACTTACATGAAAAATAATTAAATATTCTCAACGTTGTGCTTTGTATTCCGTATAAGTAAAAGCTAAATATAATAGGAATGCATAATATGTCTAAATTACGATGACCCTTTGAGTTCTTTTTCACCTTATCTGACATTCTGGAAAAGATCTCATAATTCCTTAAAGGTCACATTTACTCGCAACTCAAACTCGAAGATACTTAAATTTAAAGGGCCAACATTTAAAATAAAATCCTTTAAAAATAAAGTTATTATCTTAAACATATTTTTAGTGTTTTGGTAAAACATTAAGTTTTTGAATTTTACAACTTCTCGATTGACATGCGTTTATAGGTGAAATCTAAACCCAGACCCCTTCTCCCCACTTGTCCTTTCTCGATAACATGGCGAACATGCCCATCGCTATCACCACCCACACACGCATGCGCAATGGTCAGACGATCCCTTGCTTTTTCTCCACCCCAGTTTTCACATCCCTTCAGTTTCCCTTCGCAGATCTCGGCAAATAGTAGGCGACGCCTGAGCTCCTATCTGGGAGCGCCCCGGCATAACAGAAAGCCTCGCTTGTCACCTTTCCATGTGTCCACCGTCGTGGCGTTGGA
This sequence comes from Trichonephila inaurata madagascariensis, assembly GCA_019973955.1. Classification (NCBI taxonomy): domain Eukaryota; kingdom Metazoa; phylum Arthropoda; class Arachnida; order Araneae; family Nephilidae; genus Trichonephila; species Trichonephila inaurata. The sequence continues at coordinate 69,093 of BMAV01021875.1, read as the reverse complement.
GCCCAGGCGGTGGTGCACTGTACCGGAGTTTTTATCACATTATCCCGGAAAAGGTACGTTTGATTGCATGGGATAATTCATAGAATTAGCATTATTTTTATAGCAAAATAGTTTTTTTTTTGGTTAAAAAAAATATTTTTAAGGGATAGTATATATAGTAGTTTTTATCAATGTCATTGAAGTTTGTACGACTAAATAAGAAAACGCAAGAAGGTAACACAATACCAGTGTGTAAGAAATTTTCAGATTTAAAGTTTTTTTTTTAGATTTGTTATATATTAATCAGTTTTATAGCAGACAATTACACTTGTATCTTTACCTACTGAAAATTAACTGTCTCCTCGTCTTAAAAAAAGTCTAGAAAAAAATTGGATGTTATCCATTTGTATATTTTTCTTGGTAAGGATTGAAATAACGGGTCAAATAAAATTAAATAAAATACCAGTTTTTATTTTTTGTAGTTGTCATTACAGAATATTAGAAACTGATAACAAAATTTCTTATACCATAAATATTTCAAAATAAACAATAAATTTGGTATTTTTCCCCATTAAAAATATTTGCACGTAGTTTTAATATTTATTTTCACTTGACCTCGTTGCAACAATTAAAATGGATATTAAACGTACAATTTTCTTGCATAAAACCTATTTCGAATGTATTAGGCGTTATACATTTTACAAAATTGTTTCATGAATTCAAAACTTTACAAAATTATACAACAAAATTTAAATTATGCCTTAACCAACGCACTTAAAAATAATTTGCAATCTAAATGCACTTAGTATTTTCTTCATCAAATAAAAAGAAAAGAAAAATAAAACGCATTTAAAACCATATTCAAGTACACTTTCAATAATTTACTTTTAGTTTGCTTTCTTAAAAAAAGTTTTATTTAATTTTCTTGCAAACTCATTTTACAATACCTAGCTCTAAAGTACTAATAAAATGCATTTGATATATTTTGTAAATAATTTTATTATTATAACTGTATGAATAATATCAAGAAATTCGGCAACAATTGCGTTTGCAATTAAAGCCATCAGAGATGCGCCTTACTTGCAGTTCCAGATAGCTGCGCAAAAATCCAGGGACTGCGAATTGTCAAAAGCGACATGAATACCTATGAGTAAGCAAAATTAACTGCAACTTGTTGAAAGAAAAATTAAAATCAGAGAAAATTATCATCTGAGATAGAAATTGTAATTTCATGCAAATATTTGCCTTTATATTATGCATTACCAAATCATGCAATGTGAGACCGCACTCAAAACAAGAATAATATGGTATTTTGCGCAAAAACTGCTCGAATTAATCTTTGTGAATTAAGTGCTAAAATTAATAAATTATTGATTTATATGCAAGCCCCATTATTGCATAAGTATTTCTGAAAAAAGAATTGGTATGCGGTTGAAAAATATTTTAAAAATAAAAAAATCAAAAAAAAATCCTGGCAATATTACATTATAAACTGGTTTCGACTTATAACAATTTCAATTAAATTATTTTTTAAATCAAATGTAATAATTTTTTGAAATTGTTCTGCTTAGTTAAAAAAAAGTAAAATATAATGAAAATATAATTTTGCTTATTATTTGTCTCACTTTGTTTTTGTTCTTAAGGATTTTACAATCAAAATATCAAAAAAAAAAAAAATTATTTAAGGAAAATTGTTAAAATCCATTGACTAAAATTTCTCTTTTAACTTTTATATTGCGAATAAAATCAAAACAACTTTAGTACCATTTTAATGCTAATTTCCGGATAGGAATGTCTCTATCATTTATGTTATTTGAAATGAAATATATTACTTGAATTATGTTTTAAATATTTCCATTTTTCAATATGAATAGATGTTAATATCAATATATATATATATATATATTGATAAAAAATACAATGTTACTACTAAGGAAATGTGGCATCGGTGATTGTAAAAAAATTAATATCAAAACTTGAGAGCCGAATATTGCAGCATAATAATAAAAGCAAAAAATGAGTGATAAGGTGGAATGTCTTAAATAGTTTTTTTTTTAAATTTTATGTTTAAATTTTCTACAAGAGAAAGAATATTAATAAAAAAAAGTGTTCATAACGCGTTTAAACAGTTTAGAAAATAAGCAAACTGTACGAGATAATAATAAAAAACAAATCCGAGCCACTATTGCTTACATATTCTTTTCAATTTTGTAATAATAGATTTTAATAATTTATCAAAATTTAATTTTAAAGGTTATGAAATACTAAAAAAATTTATTAATCATGATATTGTAAATTTGAAAATTCTTCATCAAAAACTTTTTTTATTGTGTTTTCTTGTATTAGATTATCTCATAAGAACCTCAAATAAAAGGGAACAAAATCTTTATTTAAATGTGATTCATTTTAAACATAACTTGCGAAACTGTTCGATTCAACATTTGTGTCAAATTATACAATCTAATCTTAAGAAAACATTAAAAGATTATGAGTGCTTTAAAAGTTCTTGAATTCAAAAATGTAAATGTTCCGGAAAGTGACTCCGAACAATGACTTCATACAGAAAGAACTGGTCTCAGCAGGTTTCTTTTTTTCTTTTTGCCTTCTAGTAATAAATGATGTTCGGTTCGGGGGTTGTGGAGCATTGCTCCGCGGAAGAGTTATTCTTGAATTCGGTTTTTGTCTACCTAAATATATATATATAAATACTCTTAAATATCTTTCTTGGTCTTTTTTCCTCTCGTGTGCCATTAGTACAAGAAGTATTAAATCAGAAGGAAATATTATTAATAGTAATAAGGTGAAATGGTTTTAATAAATTTACATTATTTAGGATTCCGGACTATTTTTCAAAACTTTATGTAAAAGGTACTCTCATTAACTTTTAATTTAATTTGAAAATTGTTTAAAATATGTAGTGAATGTTACATTTAATTTAATTGTACGAATAGTCTATGGGTATTTCTAATATTTAATTACAGTCATAACATTTTCAAATATTCCTTAGCATAAAAATCTGACAAATTAAAAAAGAATCCACTTAATCAATGAATTTTATCAAAAGGAAATATTAAAACCATTTTAATTCGTTTTTCTTATACATATTTTACTATACACTTTACAGCAACAATTAATCTCATATAACTTGTAATATTTACTTAATGAAATGAATAATTAATGATATGTGTATACATCATGCTATAAATGTGTGCTGAATGACTCAGTTTTATATAATATTGTAGTAGGAAGGTAAAAACAACTGGCTGAGTAAAAGGATAAATCAGGTAAAAAGTGCTTATTGATGCCATCTCTACATATTGTTAAAGTTCTACAAAACAATCTCCTTGGTTACCCGATACATTTCTGCCAACGTGTTTCCCACGCTGCAAAAATAACCTGGAAGTCGGCTACCTTTACCTCTTTCAGATATTTTGTGGCAGCCCGTTGAAAGTTGTGAGAGTTCATCTTCAAAGTAGTTAAAGTTTAGACATCTCTTGAAACGTAGGAACAGTGAAAACTCTACGAGATTAAAATAGGGGCTGTACGTTGGATGCAGTATGTAAAATTGCAACCCTTACTTAAACATATTCTTCCTTAAAGATGTTTATGATTCGTCCAAATTGTAAACATTTTTATGGAACACCCACGTTTATTTAAAAGGACAATGAACATTGTCTTTGCCCTGAACAACATTTCAGTTATTTTGAGGTTCGGAGAGTATTGGAATACCCATGATTCGTCCCGTATTATTACGTTGTATAAAAAAACCCGTTCACTTATTAAATGGTGCTTCCTCTCACAATGAACGTCAATTTTTTATTTTTGTTCAACATTTTTTTACCATTCTCACACAAATATTCCGCATGTTTAAATGCTCAGAAATAATTTTTTGAATGTTTGGTTTGCACATGTTGGGGTTTGGGGAAATTAATTGTAAGATTCTGATGACTGTCGGAATCTAGAAGAGTGTTTATTTTCACCAGATTTTTATCCAAACCTCACGTCGTAAGGTGTCCAGATCCCTCCAGGTCTTTGACAGATTCCCTTCTTGTCTTGAACTCACGACATCACCAGGAAACTTACGCCCTTGACACGATTTCCTCTTTGTCATTCTTCTTAATCAAGATAAGTTTCTTAGAAGTGGTTTTGCTCATTTGAAAGCTACTCCATGGAGCGCTTCCTTTTTGGCGTTTTCTGCCATGTCAAAACTTCAAAACAGTTTTTGCATCACGCATTATCCTCACTGCATCAGAGCTTGGACGGGACTTCTCGCCGCTGCGTTGCTTAGCCTAGACTCCTCTCCACAAATATCGTTGACAGAGAACACTTTGCTGGTTACTGGAGCACCATACAGCTCCCAGTGTCATTACATAACGGGTAAACTCTGTATAAAGGGTAGATCAGTGTTTCTCAAACTGTGGGGCCTGCCCCCTGGGGGGCATGATAACTCTAGAAGGGGGGTGCGAGGATATTAAACAGTCGAAAACAAAAGATTATTTTAAAAAAAACTATTAATTTGCTCAAAGTAAACAAACAAAATACATTCTGGCATAACAAAAAATAAAATACACATTTGTACTAATATAATACACTTATAAATATATCAGTACTTCACAATGTATTTTATAAGTAATTGAACACTATTAAATTAAGAGCAAGTTTAAAAATTACCAGTGACTCCATGGACTTGTCATATATACAATTATATACAAAAATTAACACTTATCCTGATAATTTGTACGGTTTATAATTAATCCCTTAACTGCCGAGATTAAAAAGTTATACAGTTCACTCCCCAATGCCACTGTTTTTTCATGTAGGCGCGCGTATGAGATGTATTGGAGGAGGGGGATATAAAAGATGAATAAAGAAGCAAAACCTCTGAAATACGTAAATCCTTCGCAAACACTGTCAAATTAATTTAATTGCATTACAAAGCTTTCGGAATAATTATATGGATAGAAGTTCACAGAAAAGATCGCACTTCGGAAAGACGTATATATACGTCCGGAGCATTTAATACATTGGCTAACCAAAACGTTTATATACGTCGGTGGGACTTAAGAGATTAAAGTCGTATTGTAGCTTTAGCATCAAAGCATAGTATTACTGAATTTAATATATTGTTATTGTATGAAGAAAGGGGGGCGCGATGGAAATTATGACTGAAAATTGGGTCGCCAGAAGCGATAGTTTGAGAAGTACTGGGGTAGATACAAATTGACAGTATTGATCGATGAGAAAGGTTCCACTAGCTACCTTACACTAATAAAAATGACGACTCACAGCACCTAATCTAGGATCCTACAGCAAAATTATACTCTGTTACATGACAATATGTGTAGATCTATACTTTAGAATGTCATCTGTCACAAAGGAAAACAACTTCAGCAAGGCATTAATTACTTCTATTAATTTTGATAATACAACACAGAAGTATGAGACTGTTAAGGAACGTTAAACACCATACACACACAAACAAATAACAAGACATTGTTTTCCTTTTTAAGAAAATCATGTTGGGACTTACAATACCCTGATGGTAGCATCCGTGTGTGCCTATAATATCATGATAGAAGCACCGCTGTAAAGGTTGCCTTATCGTCGCTTATTTTCATCGCTTTATATCTTTATATATCTAGTTTCAAGAACTGTCGAATTTTTACTCCAGTTAATTTCAAATAAGCAGTGCCTTTACATTCAGAATCTATCAGCAGTTGGTGCTGTCTGAAACCTCGCCCCATCGAAAATGACTGTGCCCATGTAAGTAATATAATGTGAGAACATACGTGATAGTATTTAACAATTTTCAACTTATCAATATTATGCATTTTAGCTTTGGCCACCTTGCTCACTTGATATACCACTTGTCGGAAAAATGTGACAAAAACACCTGAAACAGGTTACATTAACTCGCTCCTATGGCATACAAGTTACATTTCTAAATAATGGAAGTACATATTAATTACGGAAGTAGTAAAATACACTAAGAATGCATCCAAAACCAAAGCCAAGGGATGCCAGTGACGGTGGCTCTACTTAAATTTATTTCTTCATGCTCCACAAATGAAACAAGGCTTTCTTGCAGTGATTACTAATTTGTGGTTTATTTTTTGGTCCAAAAATGTTACCTTTGATACATCTCATCCTTCATGATTTGAGCAACATTCAAACAATCAGCATTTTATATAAAGTATTTCTCATTAAATAAATGTATGATCCAGTACTAGATATTGTGATGAGAATAAAACAATAAAATAAAACAGAACTAGTAAAATGTGGAACGTTAAATTTTTCGGAAGTATGAAAATGGTAATTAAAAGTATTCTTCATGTACTTTTAAATAATGTTCATATTTTACTTATTACATTCTAACATAGTATATGTCAAGATGATGGATTGCTTAAATTTTCCTGATATTATGCATACATAGAATGATTAAAGCCTGGAATATTTAATGGAAATTTTACAAGACATAACCCATCCTTGTAACCAGAAAAGGGTGATCGATAGTGTAAAAAACATTAACTATATTATTAAAAGAAAAATGTTACATGTTACAGAGTATATCATACTGATGCATGAAAAGAGATTTTTAGATTTATTGTAACAATATTTCTCAAGAATTGGAAAATAGTTAGAGACTGTAGTTTCATTGAAGGATTGGAAAATCTGGATTGAAGTTGAGACTTTAAACCCTTAAGTGCGTGTATATCCGTCTGCTGAACCGGTGCATTATGGACCCCAAACGTTTATAAACGTCCATACGAAATACGATTCTTTTCTTTTCTCTTCTATCACTAAAACTGTTCCGAAGGCTTTGGAATGGAAGAAAATGACCTTGACAGCGTTTGTGAAGGATTTACTTATTTCAGGAAGAAATTTACTTTTATTTCTGTCTTTTATTTTCCATCCAATACACCGCATACGCGCCCCTATGGGAAAAACGGTGGCACTTTAGAACGAATCTCATAACATTTAATCATTAGTTAAGAGGTTAAGGGAATAAATAATGTTTTATTTATTTATTTTTTTTTTTTGAAAATAAACACGAGTTCTATTCCTTATTACATCTGGAAGAAAACGTAATAATTATTACAAGACTTCGCTTTTCTAGATTTAGAATACTTATTTTTTCAATATATATATATATATATATATATATATATATATAAAATTGGGAGAGTAATGCACATGTTTCTATATTCATAAATATTGTTATTAATTATATACAATGCAATAAATTTCTAGTTTAAAAAAACATAAGAAAAAATAAAAAAAACAATAAATATTTCACACTAAATATTACTTAATTCACAAAAATACCCAATTAATTTTATTAATAGTTATTTGATTAAAGAAATTCTAAATAGTTAGGATTAAATTTTCTTAGAATAATAATAGTTTATTATTATAAATTTATGTTTTTTCCCAGATAAGTTGCCTCCATATTCTAATAATAGATAAATTACTTAATATTACTTTTTTTAGTTCATATATAATCCTAATGTCCCTAAGGTAATGGTAGTATGTAAACTATCATTTTAAATTTTATTTCTATTTTTTCCATACTTTTGCTAAGTGCTACAATTCATCCATTCCCATGCTTTGAAGTGAAGGCCAGCGAAACAGGGTTAGCAATGCTTTACGGATCCTACCTTCCCCATTCAGCACAAACTTTCGACATAATAGGGGGAAAAAAAAGAAAAGAAAAAACCTAGTTGAAAAGTTAAGCCTAGTTAATAAACGTAGCCTAAAAGTTAATACAACATGTGGAAGAAAAACCTGATAATATATTAAAATGAAGCTAAGAAAAGAGAACAATAATGAAAGTCACAAGGAGAGGAATAATAAATAAATAAATAAAAATAAAAAAGAAATAAAAAACTTACGTGTAAAATAATTACTGGAAATCAAAAATTCAACCTTCCATAATAAGCTCCCTACGAGAAATGACGTAAAAAAATTGGAAAGACTATTCGAGAAGAAAAATAGTGGCACCACCTAGATATTTACTTTGCAATTAAACAAAGCACTAAGATTTTTTTTAAAAAACTAAATAAAGGAAGTTTTAAAAACGATAATGAACAAATTTAAGAATAGATAAAGTCAAATAAAAATATATAACAAATTAAAAAAAAACTTGGATGATTATATACTAATCGATATATTGCAATTAAAATAGGCGCTTACAAATTTTTTGTTTTTTAAAAAAAATAAACTAAAAAAAGGAATTTTATTTAAAATAATGAACTAAGGTAAAAAATATATTTAATTAGAAATAGAAATATATTTATAAATAAATTTACTTGGATAATTGTATTCTAAACAATTATAGCAAAAATTCACAAAATTACTTTGTTTTAAAATGTTATCAGTAACTAAATCATTGTTTCTTTTTTATAAAATTTAAGATAATATTTCTAAATATTGATAGGTGTAGGTTACTACCCCAAAAAGGTATTTTTATAATATTAAAATCAAATGAGTCTCTTTTATCAAAAATATTACTTAATAGCAAATTATTCTTAACCTTTAATTGAAGGTCCAAATATATATATATAATAGTAAAATTTTAAATAAATATTAAGGTGTATCTTACTGCGTTCAAAATATTGTCTTTGCAAAATCGTTCAAATGAATATATTATTTTTTAATGTTTAGTGTCACTTAGATTAGAATACACTTATAGAATTGTTATAGGGATATTATTACAATAAAAAATTATTTAACTGCAATGTTTTGGCGAAAAAAGAATTATGTATTTTCAAAACATTCTCCTTTTATGAAAAAATGCTTCGGTAATAATAATATTTGGCTTATATACAGCTAATACTCTTTCAGACAGCCTGATTTATAATTTTTTGAAAAATTCACGCTATTTTCAGAGTTACTACAATTTAAATTTGTCATGTTTTTTTTTTTAAAGTCTCCATTCTAATATATTAACAAAACTGAACTCCTTCTCGTAACAGCCCATGAGGGTCAAGGTCTACTGTGCCTATCTCAGCTTACGTGACCTTAGAATCAGGGGTGAATGTGCAGATTTTTTAGTGAAGTAGTCAGTCTGACGCGAGTCCCCCAGTCTTAGGTTCCCAATCAAGCTTGGTACTCATTTATCAACCCACTGAAGGGATGAAAGGCTCAGCCGCAACCTTGCCCTTCCCGTTATTTGAAACCTAGAACTATGGTGAGCCACTGGGCTTACAAGCATATTAAAATATGGATAAATCCACTTCTAAGCTATATATTTCAAAAGCCCTAGGTATGAGTATTATTATTGTAGAAGCATTCTCCATAAAAGAAGAATGTTTTTAAAATAGGTAGTTCTATGTTCAGTTTCTGCCACAATATTGTATATAAATAATTCTTTATTGTAGTAATATTCTTAGAAAATATTCTAATCTAGGTGAAATTAAATATTTAAAAAAAACATTCCTTTGTACACTTCTGCAAAATCACGGTTCGAAAAGTTGTCGGATACTTTAAGTTAAGGTATCCGACTATGTTCGGAACCAGGATTTCTTAAAAACGCATAAATGGATAATTTTCATGATATTTAGTGTCACTTAGATTAGAATACATGTATAAAATTGTTTTAAGGACATTTTGATAAAAAAAAAATTATTTTAATACAATATTTAGGAAAAAAATTAACTTAGATTAACCTTTTTCAAAATCTTCTCCTTTTGTGAAAAATACTTCTATTGTAATAATATTTTGCTTGTATATAGCTCAGATCTCTGAAAAGAGGCTTAACTATGATTTTTGAAACATTCACATTATTTTCAGATTTACAATCCATCGAAATAATTACCGGCGTTTTTTTTCTTAAAATTTCTCCCCCCTCTGTTGTCCTAAAACATAGATAAACCCACTTCTAAGTTATATAATTCAAAACTTCTAGTTGAGCCTCTGTACAGAGGTCTGAGCTATATACAGGCAAAATATTAATACAATAGAAGCATTTTTCACAAAAGGAGAACATTTTGAAAATTGGTCATTCTATCTTTATTTTTGTCAAAATATTGTATTTAAATATTTTTTTTTTAATACTATTCTTAGAACAATTTTATGTACATTTTCTAATCTAAGTGACACTAAATATCATAAATGTTATCCATTTACACGCTTTTGCAAAATCGCGGTTCTGAACGTAGTCGGATACCTTAAGAAATATAGATATATGTTGTATTTTGGAAAAAGCATGAAATCAGCAAGTTAATTTCTATAATTAAGCTGAAACAAATATATTTTATGCTTAGGTAACTTAAAATACATTTTTTTACTATTTGATTTTAGTTTTTTTTTAATTTAAAGGAACCTAATTTTTTCACACACACAATAAATAACATCACAATGTTTTGTTATAATTCATGAAAGCATTGGAAGTAAACTTTGACATTTATCTAGTAAGACTGGTATATGAGATGTAGGAAACGAAGGAATAAGTAAATGATACCGTGCAAAACTTACCGAAAACTTGCATAAATCTGTCTTCTTCAAGAAAGTGAATGATCATTTCAGTCAAAATATGTCGTGACAACTTTTTTTGGAGCAAGTATTCTTTTTCGGTGGAGTGATATTATCCTGTCAGATTTTTCGAAATATTGCATTTGTCATCCTGCTTAAAATTCTGTGACATAAGTCATCCAGACACTTTAACAACTGAAATTTGTGAAATTTTTTGAGACGTGTGAACTTTATAAAAAGAAGATTTTTAAAAAGGCAAAATTGACGCTTTTTTGACTAATGAGCGATTGTTTATTTAAAAAGATTTTTCTTACTAATTGTATTAAATAATTTGGAAAAGATTCCAGGTTAAGTTCAAAAACAATAACAGGATGGCAGAAAATTTGAAATAGGATTAGTAAGCAAAAAAGAAAACATTTTAAACAAATTTTTAACAAACTGTAATCCACTAAAGAACACAAATGCTATAAAATAAATATTTTTCTTAAAAACAAATATGCTCCTAATTTTATTTTTGAATTAAACCTTTTTATGCGTAAAATGGCTGATCAAGATGATCTTATACTACAACAGTGATTAAAAATAAATGTTTAGCTTTTGACCATTTAATTGGCGCAAACGTATATATCCGTCTCGCTCAATTGGTGCGTTATGTGCCCTGGGCGTATATATCCATCCTTCCGAAATATGATGTTGGTTTGTTGCGTTGTTATCATTATAACTATTTCTAAGGCTTTGGAATGCAATAAAATGACCTTGACAGTGTTTGTGTGAAGGATTTACTTATTTCAGAGAAAAATTTGCTTATTTTGCTTTATGTGTAAAATGGCTGATTAAAACGATCTTACACTACAACAGTGATTATAAGTAAATGCTTGGCTCTTGACCACTTAATTGGCGTAAACGTATATATCCGTTCTGCTCAATTGGTGTATTATGTGCCCTGGACGTATTTATCCACCATTCCGAAATATGATAATTTTCTTTGTGCTGTTATCAATAGAACTATTTTGAAGGCTCTGGAATGCAAAAAATACCTTGACGGTATTTCTGAAGGATTTACTTATTTCAGAGAAAAATTTGCTTACTTGTGCCATTTCTTCGACCTACCCCCCCCCCCTCCTCCAATACACCGCAAACGCGCGCCAAGTGAAAAACGATGGTACTGGAGATTGAATCGCGTATTTTTTAATCGACAGTTAAGGAATTAATAGTCTTTGCCTGTACCCTTTTAAGCTTGGATTTGTCAATTATAATTCAACATATTTCTATACTTTAGTAACTTACCTTTTGTATTAGTGCTCGTAAGCATTTTTTCTATGCTTCTTTTATTTTATTTTGCTACATTACTTGGAAAAGTTAAAGTATTGGAGAAAATTATATAAGTTTTATTGTTTCAAAAATAATTTTAATTTCCCTAAGCTTAGTAATATTATTTAGAATGAATTAATGTGAACTTTAATTTTAGAGTTAAGATATGATCGAAACGTATTAAAGAGTTTTCATTATCTCTTATGGCAATCTATATTTTTCTATATCTCTATCTCGCAATAAGTAGCTGATTCTCTTTTCATATGACTGCGAATTTCTAATTCTATGATAATGCTTTCCAATGATTCTTGTGAAATAAGTATGTTCTTCTATTACATTAACTATTATTTTTTTCTTACATTGGGTAAAGATTTTATCCTCAAAGGACTTTTAAGTTGTTTCTATTTTCCTGTCTGCCATTTCCTTAACCTTTGAAAAAAGAACTCTTTGAATAATGATTTAAATTTCCTATAGTTCCTGAATAATGACTCGAATTTCTTACTTATTTTGAATAGTGTTTCCATCTTCCTACGACTCCAGAGAATTGATTCGATTTCTTTATGTTTATGAATTTCTAGAACTTTTGAATAATTATTCTTATATACTTATGACTTATAAAGCGACTCCTTTTTTCTATTCTTACTATTAGTTCACTCTCTCCTTACATATATATATCTTGTTCAAAATTTCAATCGTTAATAAAATACTTTCTATTCATCCATTCAAGTTCAAATACATATTTTTAAATTTGTAGTGGATGACATTTGATGTAAATGCAGTTTTTTTTTCAAATATTAATTCATTAATTAAATTTTATTTTTTAATTTTAAATATTTTTCTGCGTTATTTCTGTCGAAGTTATACAACAGACTGCAACAGATGGTGCCAGTACATTTTTCTAACGAAACAGGAATTGACTTTAAGAAAAAATTGAATTTCTTGTTATGGATTTTGAAAGTGATCTTATTGTTGCAAACATATGATTAGTATATTTTGTATTTATAATTATATTTATTTCATTAATTAATAATTCTTTCTAATTGAAGTTTGATAATTATTATTTAGCTGCATCGGTATATCTCTCTGTGACCGTGATAACCTAGTGGTCTTAAGCTAGTAGCTTGATTGTCATAAGTTAGAGCTCTAGTGCCACTGGAGACCCTCCTGAAGGGACGAATGTATGTAAAATCCCCCTGACTCAAAAGTCCTCACGTTGGTAAGGTGTGGAACTTTAGAAAGTAGGGTACCAGTGCAGGTATATCTTCCTCATGTGACTGAGATACAAAATTACGAAGTCCGTAGCCAATAACCTTGTATTACTTTATATTGGGACTTTAATAAACACTTACTCATATCACCCTCCTCCCCCCTCGCCCAGATGTATCGTGTTTTTAAAAAAATCGTTGGAGAAACTGGCTGGAGTATCTAGACCTGTTTGTCTCTAACCTCCTATCAGGTGATTTCAATATGCCTTTAAAGAGTTATACCCTTTGCCCAGTGTAATAAAAATATATTAGAATAATAAAATATAACTATCATAGAATAATAAAATAAAAATTATTTACATGTGAGAATATAAATTAATAGTGAACAAGTAATACAAAAAAATAGTTTTCAAGTCAATTCCTACTTAGATCAACAACGAAAAATTTTATTTTTTAGCTACTTTTTATTAAATAGTTACAATTAATATAAATATGTATATACATAGGACAGAATCACAACATTAAGTGATAATTAGTTTTTTTTTAATTATCATTAAAATATCGTATTGTCCTTTTAATTTCAGTCCAACTGAATGCTTTAAGACGTGAGAAAAAGAAAAAAAAAAACCTTTTTCAAGTTTTGACACGTTGCCAAAATGGTCGCTACGTCGCCAACGTGGCTGTATTTGTAATTCTTTAAATAATTAGTTTTAATCAATTCAATTTTATTAATTATAATTAAATTATTGTATTGTCATCCAAAATGATCCTGTATATAAAATGTCAGCTCAATTCAGCTCTTTAAAATGTATTTTATTAACGATTGAAAGTTCCACCAAGATAAAAATAAATAAATATACAAATGTATAAATAAATAAATATATAGACAGTGCGAGCTAATAGTAGGAATTGAAAAACAACTTTAAAAACTTAGAAAAGACAGTGAAATTGAGCTAAAAAAGTGGGTGGAGTTAGCCTAGCCAATCCGAATGCAGCAAAAACTGTAGGAAAAATATCATAAAACGTGAGTTGAAGTCCGCAAACAATAGGGAATGATCTGAATGGCTGATACAAGAGTTCGGCTTAGGGGGTATAAGTAGTTTTGAGAAGATGAACATCCATTCAGAGAAAGCCAGCATTCCAACAGTGTTGAAATGCAAGACTTGGATGGAAAAATAAAAGAAAGTTAAAAATTTGAAAATTATTTAAAATCTGGATAGACCAAAATATCTCTTGGTCTTCTCACAGAAAAATGCGAAAAATAGGAAGGGATTTCATTAATACATGAGTTATGAGATTCAACTATGTTATTCAAGAAATTGTGTTTTTAATCAACGAATTAAAGCGTTATAGTTTTGAAACACCTGGTCAGCATTGGATAAATCACTTTCATTATTTATATAAAGATAAGCACGCAGAGAGTATTTGTCATCACGCAAAATTTCGGGTGAAAGGGTTTCAATATGTACATACAGGTTGCGGCAAAAAAAAAATCGAACAAATTCCTTGTCTCCTAGAATAGTTAACGATTACCCTTTTAACCCTTTTAATATTTCTTAGTATATTTCTTAGTTTGTACTCTGATTTATGTTTCAGCAAGGGAAACGACAGTGTGAAATCGTTCGTTTGTTTAAGGTATCCGACTACGTTCGGAACCGTGATTTTGTAAAAGCGTGTAAATGGATAATATTTATGATATTTAAGGTCACTTAGATTAGAAAATGTATATAATTCTTTTTAAGAATAGTATTACAATAAAAAAAAATTATTTAAGTACACTATTTTGACAAAAAATGAACAATAGAATGACCCATTTTCAAAATATTCTCCTTTTGAGAAAAATGCTTTTATTATAATAATATTTTGCCTGCATATAGCTCAGACCTTTGTACAGACGCTCAACTAGAATTTTCGAAATATATAACTTAGAAGTAGATTTATCCCTGTTTTACGACAACAGAGGGGAGGAATTTTAAGAAAAAAACGCCGATAATTATTTCAAGGGGATGTAACTCTGAAAATAATGTGAATTTTTCAAAATTCATAGTTGAGCCTCTGTACAGTGGTCTGAGCTATATACAGGCAAAATATTATTATAATAGTAGCATTTTTCATAAAAGGAGAACATTTTGAATAAAGATTATTCTAATTTAATTTTTTGCCAAAATATTGTATTTAAATAATTTTTTTTGTCAAGTTGTCCTTAAAACAATTTTATACATGTATTCTAATCCAAGTGATACTAAATATCATGAAAAGTATCCATTTATGAGCATTTTTAAAACCACGGTTCAGAACATAATCGGATACCTTAAAGTACATCGTCAAACAGTGTCCGATGCCATCTTCCGTTTCAAAGAGCTTGGCAATGATGGTCGACAAACGCGAAGTGGGCGAAAACGTACTGTAAACACTTCAAGGAATCATAAGGCCATCGAAAAGCGAGTCCAGAAAAATACGAGGGTTTCCATGAGACAGATCGCTCGTGACATGGGAATAAATGATAGATCGGTGAGGCGAATGGCAAATACGGAGCTAGGATTGAAGCCTGTCAAGTTGCGAAAAGTTCAGCTTTTTACTGAAAAAAAACAAACTCGTACGGTTATGAAGATGCCGAAAGCTTTTGTTACCAGCTGCAAGTCAGCTCTGGGAGAGTTTCCTTTTCATTGATGAGAAGCTCTTTAGAGTTCAACAAGTTCATAACTCCCCAAACGGTAGGATCTGGTCTGTCGACGCTCCAAGCACCTCGGCAATTGTGAACATCGCCAAAATCCAAAGTCGGTCAGGGTCTGGGTTGGAATTTGCTCAAGAGGCAAAAGATTTTTGGTTTTTGTGGAAGAGGGTCTTAAAATCAATCAAAAATTGTAGGAGAGGGACATACTTGAAGCTGTTGCACTTCCGTGGGCCCAAAAGCATTTCGGAAATGCAAATTGGACGTTTCAACAAGACTGCATCAGCTATTAAGTCCAAAAAGACACAAGAGTGGTACAAGGCGCATTTTCCCAACGTGATGTCATTTGAAGAATGGCCACCCTACTCGCCGGATCTCAATCCCATGTATTACAGTGTATGGTCCATTTTGGAGTCCAGGACCTGCACTAAACTGCACAAAACTTTGGACTCTCTAAAGCAATCCAGCTGTAAGAATGGGATAGATTAAAGGTAAAAGACTTGAGGAACACTGTTGAAAATTTCTGCAAGCGTTTGCGCCTCTGCATTGTTGCAAACGGCGCTCATTTTGAAACCAATTAAATTTATTTATTAGTACGAGTGTACTTTTATTATTATTTGTTACATTTTGTTAATATTTGTATAAAATTATATAAAAAATTGTTTGTTCAGGTTTTTTTGCCGCCCCCTGTATATTTTTTCACAATACCTACTATTAGTTCACTCTCCCTATATTCATTTATATATATATATCTTGTGTTCAATCTTTAGTAATATACTTTTTATTCATCCATTCAAGTAAAAATACATTTTTTAAGCATGTAGTGGATGACAATTTTTTTTCAAATATTACTTCATTAATTAAATTTCATTTTTTTTTAAAATTTTAAATTTATTCTATGTTATTTCTAATGAAGCTAGATTTATCTGCAACATATGGCACCAGTACATTTTTCTAACAAAATAAGAATTGGCTTCATTTTTTTTTTTATATTACTTGTTTCTTACTAACCCACTTGATTTGAGGTAAAATTACAGCAAAAGTGGCTTCTTGAGCAATTTTTCTGAATAATTATTTTTAGCAACACATATATTATAAATATTTACTGATTTACATTAATTTTGATAATAGTTCCAATATGAAAGTCACTGAGAATTTTGAGATAGAGAATTAAAAAAAAAATAAATAAATTTTGTAAATATAAAGGGAAATTAAACCCGCCCCCCCCCAAAAAAAAACGAAGATTATATATAAATACTAAACACTAAATAAATGTGAAAGGATTCGTTATAAATTTAAGTAAAACTTTATGAACATTGTTAAATTTTATCTTGTTTAAAATTTAAAATACTTATTTAACATCTGGATACTCATTGCTTGTAACTCAAGTACTTTTCTACAGCTCTTAACGTAATTTAAAATTTATGCTAATTCCATGATGGGAAATTAGATACTTGAATGAAATAGTGTTCTTAAGGGTAAAATCATTTTGCACGTTAATTAATTGCGTAACTATGCTCATGAATAATTCAGCATCATAATACAATTTTCTTTACGCTATTAAGAAAAGTAAGAACTTTTTGTTTAGCTTCCATGAAAATTATTCAAGCTATTAATAATTATTTTTCTCTTGATAAGATGACATTTTTTCTTTGAAAGGATGTCCATGTTGGGGGAAAGGGCGAAATAGCCCAGTGTTTGGCGCAATTTTAAAAATTGGCCAACTTTGCTCGCTTTCGTTTGGCACGTTTTACCACAATTGGCGTGCTTGCTAAAAAAACGAAGGGGAGTGGGAAATCCGAGTCAAATAAGTGGGTGATTCTACTATTTAGTTGTACCATTTTTTTTTGTTATTAAAGGAATTTTTAGAAAATTCTGCAAATTCTTCTTAAGAAGTACAGAAAAAAATTACTCGCGATTTAAAATTTTTAAAAAGATATCTATTCTCTGTTACTATAAATCTTTCTAACGGATTAATTATTTCATATTCTAACAATCGAAGACTCGGGACAAATTTCAAATACATTCAAGACTACAAAAATTTAGCATATCGTGCGTTTTTAAGCTGCTCTCCTTTTTTCACAGCACATCCTAGACAGGTTTTTGGAGGACCATTTTTTTTAGATTCGTAAGACTCAGATAAATTATTCATTATATACTGGATATCTTTCTGTCTGAGATAAGAAGAAAACTTTATGCTTCGTATCGAAGCCATTAAAATAACGGCATTATTTTAGTAAGTCTAGAAAATAGAATATATTACCAGCTACGAGCAACCTAATTGTCTGTTAAATAATCTCAGAAGTACTGTTTCACTGCCTGCTAGACGTGAAGTTTCGTTTCAAGAATGATCATTAGAATGAAACTCGAAAATTCTCAATTAGATTTTATAAAGTTGAAATGCTAAATGTTCGGTATTTTTAAGTATGTAAGATCGTACAACTCACATTCAGCAGTTAAAATATTAAATTCATCATTTTATAGAAGATCTCCATAATAAAGAAAAAAAATCAGAATAAGAAAACCAGGCAATTTTAAATCCAGCTCCATTAACGAGGATATGTTTGAAACGGCACTTCCTTTCTTGTCTTCTACACTATCCATCTTGAAGACATGGTGAGTGAACTGAACTCAGTGGCGCAACAGCTCATGAGGTCTAAGACCTACTGTACGTATTTCAGTTAACGTGACCTTAGACGCAGGATGCGTGGAAAGATGTTTCAGTCAAATGGTCAGTCTCACACGAAACCTCCAGTGTTCAGCTCCCAAGCAAGCTTGGTACTTATTTATTGACCCAGTGAAAGAATAAAAGGCTAAATAGACCACATTCAGCCCGGGATTTCTACCCCAGATCTGTCAGGTGGAAGCATGATGCACTACCACTCAGCCAATGGGCTTCGACATGGTGAGTGAAACTTATTAATGTCTTAATGTAAAGCAACCCAAAGGCTATTGGTGATGGATCTCGTAATTTTGAAACAAGGTTCTGTGACGAGAACGATACCTGAGCGGACATACCCCTTTCCAAAATACCACACCAAAGGGAGAACTTCGGGAGGAATTTACGTGCATGAGGTGGGTCTTTAAGGGTTTTTGGTATCGAACTCATGATACCAGCTCGTGACCATGACCACTAGGCTACCTCAACCACTTGAAGACATGGTGGCTCCTTTAAATTTAGTTCGAGAGCTGCAAAATCATTGTTTCGTATCCTACACAAATATAGTACCTTTCAGGTCATAAATGTCGTACCTAATTTATCAACCAGGCTAGGGATTGTTTAATTCTGTAACAATTCGGAATGTCTCTCACCTGTCACACTGACAGCTTACAAATCAGAACCATGCATTTCCTCAAAGAAAAGGATCCGATCACGACTGGTGCGGCCTACCATTTTCCTGTAATATTTTTTTTCCGTGTCATTTCCAGCATGCATGTCAATTTTTACCTATCTACCTACATCATTATAATATTATTTTCAAATTTTAACGGACTTTTGAGAAAAATCTGTTATATTTTCAAATACTTACGTATTATAACGTCCATCAATTTCAAAATGCAATCGTTATTGAAAATCGTTGTTGTTGTTTCAAATCCCCTTGGATCAGGAGAGCTACACCATCCCTATTTGACCTTTCTGCATAACAATGTCGTACAACAGATCTTGATCTTCATACAACTGTCCCAGGGATATGCCCCAACAGTCCAGAAAATGAGCAGGAGAACCAGGTAACAGGTAAAGGAAGACTTGACCCCCTGCACAAAGGTCATATCACGCAGGTGACTGCTTCTAAAACGCGCCAAGTCCGTCTGAAGAGGCCTGGAAATCCTGCACTGCAGAGATAGTCCAGGACTCTTAGCTGCGTACCAGTGGTGAGCAGGAGGTTTTCACCAAGTCAAATTCGTTTTAGCTCTGTGGAGGGAATGAATTTAAGAATGGTTCAAGACATAGGAACTGGGGTCAGGGCAGGCTGGTAGGGGTCATAACTCCTACCAGTCAGTTCATCAGTGATCTTGTTCCCAGGCACACCCACATGTGACGGTATCCACTGGAGAGACACTTGTTTCCTCTGACCAAGCCTAGCCAATTTGGCAAAAAATATCCAAACAAGCAGTATCCATAATCTTTGGTCAGTTCTTCAAATATTGGTTGGACCTCTTACTGTCTGCAAGGATCCAGATACCGTCCTTATTAGAGTTGGGAGTACCACTGATAGCAATGAGTTCCTATCTAAAGAGGGGACAGTGGTCAGAATTTTTTGACCATGTGGTGGTAATCGTTCCGAGTATGTTCAAATATGACAATAATAATGATTGGCCAAATTTTTTGAATTGGTGACGTCTATTGATTTGTCACTAAGGATCGACGGTATAATACGTAAGTACCTATTTTCGCTTCGTTTTACCAAGCCATTCTTCTATCTATAATGTAACACATATTCTTATACCCGTAACGTTATTTACATATCATTTGTTCGTAAATTAAAGGATTCATAACTGATATAGATAGCAGATTCAGTTTTCTTTATTCTTAAACAGACTGTTGTGTAGCAGAGGTTAATGCATATTTTAGTATATTGAGACTGAAAGTTTGCTGTTAAGACGTCTATATAGTGTTCTGCACTACCTCAGATGACGGCCCTATCTAATCAAAGTTCAAAATTCTTGGCTGCGTAGGATTTTCTAGGTGAATGTTTGAGGAATATAAATTAGGTCTTTAAAAATTAGCTTAACATAAGCTCTATACATTTAAGGCGAAAAGACAAATGTAAAGCTATTTTATCATTATCAGAAAACATATGTAGTTATACTCAATATATATATTACGTAACCTTCCAGTACCCGTCAAATATTCCTGAAATAATTTGTGTTTAAAAAAATGTATGATTATTATACACGATTCTTAAAAACAAAAGAAAGAAATACAATTTCTGAGATTTGTATTTTTATGATTATTTTTATTGCTTTTTTTTGTTTCTTGAAATTCTGAATTCCGTTCTATTCCTGTTTTTGAATAATAATGTATTTCCTTACCGAATTTTTTTAAATCCACTACTTTTCGAACCCATTTTGAAAATTTTGACATGGAAAAACTCAAAAATATGGCAGGTGAAACATGAATGTCAAAGTGAAGAAATTTTAAAAACTGCACTTTTATGTTAATGAGTGCAGACATTATATTGCTAAATATTTCAACTCCGTGATGGTAAGTACTAAACATGAGGATATTTTGAGATAATAGGATACCATTCGGCGATGAGTTTTAATTAAAAATTGGAACTCCAAAATTAATGGGATAAAAAGTGCTATATCATTATGAAAGGGAATTCCTATTTGATGTAATCAGTATTAAGATAAAAAATACATTTTAAAATTTCAAAGTACAAGTAAGAAAACTCTCAAATTTATAAAAGATACAGATCACGCACATTTATACTTACATCAGAGAAGTGTTATAATCTACTAATAATACAACGTTAATCTTGTAGTGATGTATATTATTACCTTATTTAACCCCTTATCTACCGAATTAGGATGCACTGCATTATTTTTTTTAATCACTAATTGAAAATTAAGAGATATACATAAATAAAATACTCAATTTTGGGAAATTTAATTAGAAGTAATTAAATAAATTGGTAATTATGGTACCGTCCGTGCATTGAGGGCTAAAATTTTTTCATGGTACGAAAAGGCCGGATGACTTGTTTTAAATGTTAAAAATACTAAAAAAAAAATATATGTGTATTTTACAGCGCAAAAAAAAAATTATTTTTGGAAGTTTTTAAATATTTTTAATCTTACTTACGTTTTTTACACACACTGACATATTCAAAGAAAAACTTTTTCTTTTCTTTAATAAAAAAACACATTTCATGTGCATTTTGAGTGAGGTTTTGATTAAATCTTTTTTAAAGCACTGGGGTAAGGCATACTGTATTTTCTAAACATAAACTCCTCTGATCGTCTTCTTCAGAATCTGAGAAAAATTCCAGCAGATTATTTGCTGGGTCTTCTTCATCTGACAGTGCATCACTGCTTTCAGATTGTAGGTTCTGTAATAAATTCCAAGCCTCTTGAAGACCGAGCTTCTTTTTTCCAGACATTTTAAGAAAGGGAGAAAAAATTGTTTCTACTCTAGCTTTAAAGGACTAAAAGTTATCAAATTCTTTAATCCTTACAAGGATTTCAAATGATGTTTAATTTATTTAATTGCTTATCTTAGCAAACAGTGAATTTTCTCACACTTGTGTCAACTTCAAAACCGTTCTAATATTTATAAAATGATGACAATTGTTGATATGTATATATTTTAATGGGTTGAATTTTTTCCAAACAATTGACTTGGTCCTTATTATTTTTTCCACTATCTTCTTAAATCCTTAGCATATTTTCATATGATTATTACAAAATTTAAGATATACTGATATTTTTTAATACCTTATGTAACTTAAGTATCAAATTTTTGTGTAAATATAATAGAATCGTAATGGAATAATTCATACATCCATAATTACTATACATTATTTCCTAAGATACCAAAGAATGTATTTATTGGTCTGCCTTTAAATCTCACTTAATTTCGGCAATTATGTAAATCTACTTTTTTGCAATATTTTTGCCTTTCATGAAAACATTACAAAAGTCCCTGAACAACATTTAATTAATTAATATAAATAGATGCACTTAGGAAACCTAGCACTAAAGTATTAAAAAGTAATGTTATTTATGTTTTTTTTAACTGACCAATGTTTTCCTATGAATGAATATAAGGGCTCACGATACATTAACGCATTTAAGTACACTTATCATGTTCGGGATAATAATTAAGTACTTATGTAACATACCGTAAACTTATTTTTCACAAATGGAAACATAGCCAAATACCGCGATATGAAGCCAATTGTGGGAAACGGTTCCAGCGCATGTACAAAAACAACCATCTCATTGCGCGTATGATTTGGCGATGTCTATCGATTTGGCGTTGTTCTTTGATTTAATGAAATTCGTTCATGGTTTTTTTCTTTAATAAGTAACTACCAAAATTTTTATCCCCTACAAAAGTATTAAAAAATTTGTAAAAGATAAAAGAGTTAACTTTAAAAAAAACCACTTGCAAATAGGAGAAAATGTGAAGTCATAACAATCAACGTTATTTTGCGGTAGAAAATTATGCAAATGGTTTAAAAGAGAAGAGGAGAATGTTGTTGTTGTTGTTGCTCATCTCCATGTCTAGCCAAGCTAGACCAAGTCGATGATCTCATTCACTCTCAAAAAGTCCAATACCATTAGAGGGTCTTCATAAAGATTTTGTTTTGAAAGCTCCAGACAGTCAAGAATGTGTTCTGGAGATACATGACAGGCAGAACACCTTACACAAGTTGGAAAAACTTTGTTACCATCCCTAAAAGTCAGAGTTCGGAGGTGGCCACTCCGGAAACGAGTCAGAATATTTTGTCCCTGTCTGCTGCATTGAAGGAAAAGAGAACTACCAGGTCATTCAGCCTCATACCATTTATGAGCAGGAGAGATAGTTGATTGCGTGTTGTTGATGAAGGTGGAGTGCAGTTCTGAATTGGTGAGAGCAGCCGAGTTCATAGTGTGTCGAGCTGTGCCATTTTTTGCTAGGGAGTCAGCAATCCCATTGCTCGTGGTGTTAACTTGCGAAGGAACCCATTGTAGAAGGATTTCACGAAAAGAAGAAAGATGTTTTAGCTTCTCCAAAATATCCACTCCTGTGTTATCACCCACCTTATGCCAGTTAGAAAGATGTTGAATGGCACTACAGCTGTCAGATAATATCCAGATGCTGTTCGAACCAGGAATTGAGAGTGCCTCTTTAAAGCCTGTATCAATAGCAATGAGTTCACTGCGAAAGACAGAGCAACCATCAGAGTTTCTCAGTTTATTGTGACTGGAATAGTTTTGGGACAATGTAAATATACCACTGCCAGAACGAGAGTGTTCCATGAAGAGGAGAATAAGAAACGTTTAACGTTTCCATTTCGATACGTATCTTCAAAATAAATCATATATGAAAAATATATCAAAACATTTTAGAAACAATCTTTTCTTTTCTTTTGTAACATATGAAGAAGCAAACAAAGTAAAAACAATAACTCTTACTTGGATAGTCAGAATGATAACATTTTAAGAACATTCCTAAATCATCGTCTCCTAAAGAATTTGTCCTATCTGTTATCTGACATTATAAATAAAATATAGTTTTAAAGAAGCAGAAGTATCCTATGGCAGAACTTGAAGAAGAAAAAAAAATATCATGATTAAGATGTATTGCTTTTGTGTTCCCTGGATTAAAATCTTAAGTTTCGGAGACAAACATTCTCATGGGAATAGTAGGATAAAATGTAAAAATATAGATCACATTTACGTCTAGTCCTGTTTTGTCTCACGAGAAAGTTAAAAAGAATCGAACACGCAAGGGAGATTTTTAGTGAAGTTTTTCTCTTATCATATGTATATTCATTTATCAACGTCTGAAGAGCAGAAGAGTATTTTTTTAGACAAATAGAGTTGATTTTTGTAAGCTTTAACTGAAAAGAAAGAAAATATTGATAAAAGGAAGAGCATATAATATTAAATCCATTCCCAAATATTCTATCTCTATATACAAATAATTTATAAATGCATTTCTTCAATTAAATTTCACAAAAGTATTGTAAAATTTGGTAGAATTATTGAATTACTTAAATATGTGTATCACAAAACCTTGAAGGATTTTACAATCGATTCATCAAAATACAAATAGTAGTTATAAGCATATAACTATATTTAAAAAATTACGTTTAAAAATATTTTTTTTCAATTTTTTCTTTTAAAGCGTTATGACACTTTGAAACCATTAAATTGGTTAATTTTTACCTTCGTTCTTTTGAAAGTTTTTGCTCATTGTACGTTTTTTCTATTTAGATTTTATCTGTTTTGTTTCTGTTTTAGTTTTACTATGTTATTCTACTGTCCCAAAAAGAAGGGGTGGTATTATCAAACTATTTTTGCTTTTTGACTTACTAGGCTCCAATTTTAAGATTTATTTCTATGTACATTATATTCCTTTTTTGCATATTTATCTTGATGTTTTGTTTATTTTTATTATTTCAGTTTTCATACTTATAGATATATTTCATGTTTACCTTTCAAATATATTAATTTTATATTTTACTTACGTATTATCGCAACTCATTGGCGACATTATATGAAACGAAGCAACATGGTTGCCAATTCAGCGCGTAAGGCACATGGGAAATCATGGGAATGGGGTTGCCAACTTATGAAATTATTAATAGAGTTGGAGATTGTTGTGATAATGCGTAAGTACCATTTATGTCTATTAAAATACTCTATAGATGTGGGATACTGCATAAATTTAATAAATTTGTATATCGGAGATTTTAAAATGAATAGTTTATAAAATTTAGATATCAAGCGTAGTTGCTTTAGAGTATATGTGTAAACGTGGGTTCTTTTACACGTGGAATTAGTACCAGTGTTTTGGAAAGCTAAATTTTCTCCCTCTCTCTTTATAGTACTCAGTGAAATCCTACAGAATGTAATGGATAAATGTTCTGAATCCATTATTTGTTTCTAAAAAGAATAAGATTACGTACCAAGAAAATCATTCGAAAGTGTTTAAATTGATGTTTGAATCAAAAAACAGTAACCAGTTATTCTCAGATTCAGTGATCTAAATGCAAGCTCAAAATTTGAAAAAGAAAGGCCTATTCTTAGCAAACTTCCCATAACTTAAGAAGATTATTTGGTACTTTTCCATTTCGCTGGCGCTGGTGATAAAATTGCCAAAAATGATACAACAGATGCAAAACCGAACATTCCCTCTGGTAACCTTTTACTACCATATTTTCAAAATAACTCGTGGTCTTTTCTTATCAGTAACGTCTTTTTTTCATAATACATCAAAAATGCATAAGAAAACCAATGAGAACTAGCAATTATTAACATTTTATTTATGCATGCATTGTGTGTTGTCGCCAATAAAGCCTGCTTGGCGAGATTTGCGACAGTGAAACGGAAAACCACCGTATATTTAAATAAAGCTAAGCTAATATTAAGTAAAATTAAACTTATATATTAATAATATTGAGAAATATAATTTTATAATTGTTCAATATGATAATATAATTACTTAATAATCTGTAAAGTGAAAGAAATAATATTTAAGGTTAAGATCTTTATAGTAAGTAATGCATAATATTTTGTATTTGTAATTTTATTACTGCTATGTATAGAATCAGAATAAATTTATATTACGTTCAATTTTATTTCAAAACTTATAGCAAGTTTATATGCTTTTTAAATAATAACTACCAGTAACAGTTTCAAGAATTTTATAACTGTATGGTTGAGAATCTTGTGAAAAAAATCGGTACTGATGTTTTATACAGTCAACCAATTTTGCTAAAGAGAAACGCATCGTCGGTTCAAAAAACATCACCAAATGCTGTCATCGATGTTAGTACTGTGTTCAAACGTGCACCGTAACGGTTTCCGCTATTGGCTACATATCGCAGCATTTGGCAACGTCTTTCAATATGACGGAACACATTGATGGTATAATATTAAGTACAAGAAATTATTGGTACTTATCACAACCTTATTGGAGACATTACATGAAACGGAGCACATGGTTGCCAATTCAGAGCGTGTGACACATAAAAAATCAGAGTTGCCAACTTGGCGATTTATTAATAGAGTTGGCGATTGTTGCGATAATATGTAAGTACCCCAAAAATTCATTTCTAAAATATTGATGGTATAAAATGAATACTTGAATAAAATTCAATTTTTAGACAACAACTTATAGAAAATGGATGAAATTTATTTATAGAAATGACTTCTGTTAACAAAAATCTATTGATTAAATAATTGAATTGTAAACTGCTTTTCATAGATTCTAATTGTGGTAGTTGCATAATTATATTTGATTACCGTCTTCGTAGTCTTCGACCAGGATCTAATAGCAGAAATATTTCAATACCCTGAGTCTCTAACAGTGGATAGTATTGTTCTGATAACGCATTTAAATTGTATTCATCTTCCTCATTTATCGCAGAATTAAACCACAATGTAATCGATTTTAAACTAGCTGGGTGATTTTCAAGCATTGCTTTTAGAATATCTTCGATTTCATTTGAGATATATTGCGCATGGAGATGAAAAATCTGAATTTTTTTACAAGCTTGGAGAAAAGGAATCACTGCTGAAGCTAAATTGGCTATGGGAGGCATCCAAAGAATGTTCACCATTTCCAAATGATCCTGATATTTACAAAAAAGAAGATGGTCGAATAAACTGGTGATATCTACTCTGGGGGATGAATATGTCTTTTCAAATCTAAAATCTAACGTTTTGAGAGGCATTTCACGTATTAAGAACATTCCTATTTCATTTCTAATATTAGAATGTATTGTTATATCTACTGTAACTCTAGGATTAGGAAAAACATTAGCGAAGCATTTCCAGCATGCTGGAGAGATTCCCTGGAAGCGCATATATCGCAACCCCTCACAGTACATATTCACAAGCGGCTTATGATGTTTATTTTTATCAATTTGATGTATACCAGCTGAAATTTGTTCCACAAAACACCTAAGAATATCTTCAAATATTTGGGTATAATCTATTTCGAGATTCTGTACAGTAGATATTATTCCACACACAGATGACAACTTAAATAAGTAACTATTGCTAACTTCATTATGATCTGAATCATTAACAAAGCCTCTGAGTTTTAACTTCCTTAACGTGGCCTTATTAGACTGGTAAACGCTGCTTAGAAGCTCCATACCTTCCTCTTTATGAAGTCGGCTGTCTTCGAACACAACTGTTCTGAGATTTTCTTGAGATGCGAAGAAGCTATTGATGGAATTTAAAACATCCTTGCGAATGAAATCATCCAAATGACGAAAATAATTCCCCATATTTATGAATTTTATGGAAACAAGCTGAGAATTGGATACTAAGCCTAGCAAAAAGAACTTAAGCTGCTTCCATATTATTCCAAGCATGTGGGTTCTAATCCTCTTGCAAATAATTTCCACATGACGAAACATGGATCCATATTTTCGTACAAACTTTACTTCTGGATAGACTTCTGATGGATATTCATGTTCAGGCAGATAAAACTTGATTGTCTTCCATATGCATGGAGAACCATAAACATTTGCCCATCTGGAACACACTAATGACATACGGCTTTGATCAGTTCTGCTGAGAAAGGAATAAATATTTTCTATTGCTAACGAGGGTAAGTCAGACCAGTTCTTTTCATTTTCGAATTCATCCTTTTCGTCATCAGAGTCGATTAGGTCGATACAATGAAAGTTTTCTTGGGATGAAGAATTGTTATTGATGTCCGAACTATCTCCCGAAGCATAGATATGGTCATTACTGTTATCTGAAGAATCGCTACTACTGTATACAATGACAACTGAGTTAGTATCATCTTCAGGTTCGTTACGACCTACAGTAGAACTCATAACCGTTTGTCAATTATTTCTAACAATGGTTGTTAAAACTAATCAATGATTATTATTATTTCATTTAATATTGTTTGCTATATCATTTAATCTATTGACCCATAAAAACAGGGTAAATAAATACTTGATTGAAAAATTTAAACAATTTCGTTGTATTTTAATGATGCCAATCAGATAATATACTTTATAAAATTGGTATAAAACATACATCGTAGCACGATATATTATTATAAAGGCTGTAAATGTGATGAAACTCATAATCAACTAAAATTTTCAATATCCTTTTGAAATTGATGTCAAAATTAGGAGCAGTGTTACTGTTTAAATACTATGATTCCTCCACAAAATTGATACACGTTTATATTTAACTTAAAATTTATTAATAAGAAAACTCTAAAAGAAACTTAAATTGATTATCTATTATTTTAAATTTAGCTCAAAAATGCTTCCTTAGCACTGGTTTACACTTGGAAATCAGCAGCCCTTTTACAGACCTATTGACGATTTTTAATCCACTCAATGTAAATAACAGGCTTTAAGCATATAATTTGCCTTAATGTGTTTCTTTATACATAACATACAAATACATAGTATGAAATTCAAATTTGAGAGTCATACATTTATAATAAAAAAAAATCATCATAATATGCTTGTATTCTATACTATGCTTGTATTCTTCTCAAAGTACATCAATATCAACAAATACATTTTTTTAGGTGGAAAAACTAAAGCATCTTGTGTACACATGTACGCTATGTGTACTATAAAGTACCCTTTTGTTGACAAATCAATCTAGAATAGATATTATAGGTATTAGGCTTTTTTCTGAAAGTTCTGATATACGTTTACATTTTTAAATCTTATCCAGTGCCAATCAAAACTTGGGGAGGATAGAAATAAGAAACATTATATGTATTTTTTTCAAAAGCCTTTATTGTCAGAAAGAAAACTTATTTCGAGGGGCTATCCATTTACTAAACAAATCAATGCACCATATTTCATCTTTTATTTCCTAAAAGTGATACAGAAATGCATTTAGTTTTAAACAGTCTTCTGTGTTAAGTATATCATACTTTAAAGAAATCGGCTTTACCTCAATTGATCCCTTACACTATTCAGCAAAAGAAACATTGGCTTAAAGCACAGAACTGTCCAATTTTTTGGAGATTTTCTTTAATCCATTATTTAGCCATGATTATTCTCCATTTTGAATGTCGTGCTCTTGCGTTACATATTCTGAATGGGTTTCAACTCCGGTGAACAACACGCCAGAGAGCACCAAATTGGTGAATTCTTAAAATCACGCCAAATCTGCACTTTCCCCAAAGCATTTGTTTCACGACCATAATATTTCATTGAATTTACAATCTATAGCCATCTGGCTTAGAAAAAATTAGTCAAATTTTTCTAAGACACGTCCGTCCACGAAATTCGTAAATGGATTAGATAGCTGATACCACTTACTAAATGTGCAATCATTGGTCGTTTCCTTTTAGCAAATGCAATGTAATTAATAATAAGTACTACAAAACTGTTATTTAAAGATAACCTCCAAAGAATTCAAGGTTTATGCCAAGGAACTTTGAAAACAAGTTCATATCAAACTGCCACCGTGTTTTTGGGGCGAATTAGAAATCATGGTTAATAGGCCTTCGGGAGCCACTAATTTCAGATACAAATTGGGCGCTTATTACTGCAAGAACATCATATGTATGAAAAAAAGTTTTTGAGCTTTGATGAATAAAGTAAGTATGGTAGAATTACATACATTATTTTAAAAAAAATGAAAATTTTGAATTTAAAATGATTGCACTTACATGATTCGTTGGAAACTGTGTTGAAAATATGAGTGATTTCGAGATAAAATTCTAAGCTCCGGATGAATTTCATCAAACAATTTATGCTTAAGAAATTCTTTTGGCGAAAGAAAAATGGGGAATATTCCCAATTTGCTATCAGTATAAAAAAATCTATACCTAAGTTTCTAAGGCTTAGAGATTTATAAGTCTTGCAGCACGAATTATCTCTGTAAGAGCCGCAGAAAAAAATATGCTGTCTAATTGAATACTTTATTTTACAGATAATGTCAACATGTATTATATTTAATAAAAACCTGAATAAATGAAATTTTAACAAGAAAGTAAAATAAGTTAAAAGGTAAGATTTGGATAAAATTTTTCTCCTCAGTCATTACAAGCAGCGGCCTCATTCCCTTTAAAAAAGACCCTGATGGTCATCAATAACTATTTTGCTATCGATAATTTCAATTGAACAAATGTCCACAAAGCTGTTCAGGTAGTATAGCTCGAAGTACCTCACACGAAATTTGTTAAAAATACAGCGTAACATTCGAAACGAAAATGACTAACATTTGAAATCACTTGAAATCCATAGGGTTAACTCAAGAAAAAAAAGTAACGGCCACTTACTTTTATCCCCATTTAGCACAAAAATCAGTAGCAAAATTATATATAATTAGTACTATAATTTATGTAGAGGAGAAGTAAAATTGCAAATGAAAAAAAAATGATGCTATTATAAAAACAATTCTAAAGCGTTTTCCGTGAAAACCCAAAACCTTTTGAAATTCATCAAAGATTCACAATGGAATGTGATAAGTATTAAAGTACCATTATCTTATTATATCAATAGTTAAATAAGTACTTAGGTATTATCGAAACTTATCGGTGGCATTATATGAAACGAAGTACCTGGTTGCCAATTGAGAACGTACGACACATAGGAAATCGTGGTTGCCAACTTAGCGATTTATTAATAGAGTTGGCGATAGTTGCGATAATACATAAGTACCGTTAATTGTTATTGGGGACTCAAATTA
>BMAV01021875.1:5895-28348 GCA_019973955.1 Trichonephila inaurata madagascariensis | reverse complement strand
TAGTAAGGAGAGGGGGTGCCAGCTCAGGTGTCATCCACGTCACTTGACCATGGTTCAAAATTACGTGGTCCGTCGCCAAAAGCCCTCATGTAACTCTGAACAGTGTGACGTTAATATTCAGTCGATCAATCAATCAGAAGATAGTTATATTGTGTTGTTGGCGAGAGAGCAAAGTATAGTGCACTATGAGTTATTGAAAGAAAAGAAAATGGTCGTTCCTATATGCATCTTGAAGTTTTGAATAAATAATTCAATATAAACGTCCATCTTTGGCCAATTAAAATGGTGTGATTTCTCAACAGGACAGCAGTAAACTGCACGTAGCATAAGACGCCGCATAAAAAATTGCAGATTTGGGTTGGGAAACTTTACCTCAGCCAGCATATACAAATGATACTGGCCCGTCTGACTATCATCTGTTCAAGTCAATGTAAAACTTTCTTGATGGGAATAAGTACATAAACTATGAGGGTATCCAAATACCAGTGGAAGAATATTTTGCCTCCAAAACAGAGAACTTCTTTTCCAAGAGGTTATATAAGCTACTACAGTACTGGCAGACAGTTTAAACTAACAAATATATTATATTTTAGATTATATTTTAAATAAAAAGGGAACAAAATATTTTCCTTCTTTAGGAAAAAAACAAGAGAACTTTCTCTTAAATCGAAAACGTCTTAATAAACCAAAATTCAAGTCTTACAATTCATCAATACTTTTAATGTCAGAATTAGTACAATACTTCAGTATTTGTGGCCAAAATAATTCTTATATATTATTTTTTTTGAAAAAAAGAATCTCAGTAATTATTATTTTATCGCTTTACACTTTCTGACTATCAAAACTCTTTCTGCAAAAGTAACATATAAATATATATTTTTTAAAAAAAAAAATAAGAACTTTAAGACTGTTTTTTATATGCAAAAAAATAATGAAATTTTTATTTCCCAAAATTTTATTTTTTGTCTACTTCCTTAAGAATTCAAGTCAAGTTTTTCCCATAGGCGTGTTAATGGGGTTGTACTTTCTTCTTTCAAGAAAAGTGCTTTCAACAATAAATCATCTCGAATGTTACGTACGTGAATAGAATTAGGCCTCTAAGAATTTTTCTAGGATTTTATCCATTGTCTTGTGTTGCTCGCTTTACGACAAAATATGTACAAACAAGTAATATATATATATATATATATATAAAATTAAGTCAATTCCTACTTAGATCAACAAAGAAAAATTTTATTTTTTATCTACTTTTTATTAAATTGTTACAAATAATATAAATACGTATATACATAGGACAGAATCACAACATAAAGTGGTCATTAATTTTTTTTGATTATCATTAAAGTATCGTATTTTCATCTAAAACAATGGTGTCTATAAAATATCAGTTCAACTGAATGCTTTAAAACGTGAGAAAAAAACCTTTTCGAGTTTTGACACAAGTCACCAAAAGGGTCGCTAAGACGCCAACATGGCATATTTGTAATTCTTAAAATAATTAGTTTTAATCAATTAATTTTTATTAATTATAATTAAATTACTGTACTGTCATTTAAAATAATCATGTATATAAAATTTCGGCTCATTATGGAGCGTTTTAAAATGTATTTTAATAACGATTGAAAATTTCACCAAGATAAATAGAGAGTGTGATCTAATAGTAGGAATTGAAAAATACCTTTCATGTCAAAGTCAGAATTAAGTTGAAGTTTTTATATGAAGTCTATTTATTAAAGAAAGTATTAATATAATTAATTCTCATTTAATACAATACATTAATTGCAATACAATTTCACTCTCAGAGAAGCTGCACTGTTTCAAAGAACGAGCGATGTTTATATAAAGGTTGTGTGAGATGGTTAATATACATAAATCCGCTCTCTGTACATTTATGTATAAGCGAAAAATGTCGATTCCAAATGCTACATAATTGATAAAACTTATAAATGAGGCTTTTAATAAAAAATTTATAGTTAAATTTAAATGGTAAGAAAAGCTTTTCATAAAGAAAAAAATTATTATTGTTTTTGTTATACATTGTAACGGGTTCTATTCAGGCTTTTTTTTACTAATCCTTTTGGTTAAAATACTTTTTTTCAATTCCTACTATTAGCTCACACTCTCTATTTATTTATTTTTATCTTGGTTGAATTTTCAATCGTTATTAAAATACATTTTAAAACGCTCCATAATGAGCCGAAATTTTATATACATGATTATTTTAAATGACAGTACAGTAATTTAATTATAATTAATAAAAATTAATTGATTAAAACTAATTATTTTAAGAATTACAAATACAGCCATGTTGGCGTCTTAGCGACCCTTTTGGTGACTTGTGTCAAAACTCGAAAAAGTTTTTTTCTTGCGTTTTTAAAGCATTTAGTTGAACTGAAATTTTATATACACGATTGTTTGGGATGACAATACGATGCTTTAATAATAACTAATAAATATTATTTACCATTTAATGTTGTGATTCTGTCATATGTATATACATATTTATATTAATTGTAATTATTTAATAAAAAGTAGCTAAAATAAAAATTTTCTTTGTTGATCTAAGTAGGAATTGAGACTTTTTTTTTTATATTACTTGTTACAAGTGATTTTAGTCAAGATCCGTTTTCCGTAGAAATGTGACTAGATTTTATATAAGTGAGAGCTTCAATTTAAGTGTTAGTCGTCGACAAGGAGGGTAGATCGTTGAAAATTGAGCATAGGAATAAATCATAGTGGTCGATGGTTGTACTTAATATTGTTAGTTTAAGAGAAAGGACTGTGCAAGTATTGAAGCAATAGCGCTCAGGATAATGGATATGAGAGTGCTTTTACTTCTATTATAATTAGATTAATAAGTTTGATTGCTCCTAGGGTTTAGTTTTTAAACGACATTCTCAGTTTATAAAGACAAATAAGTAAAAAAAAGCAGTAAAATTATATAAATTGAGAAATGGCTGATATCTTTGTTCTACCCTTCTCACACCCGCTGCCAAAGAATGACGACGCATATTTTACCAAATAAGGAGAAAGAGCAAATTGAATTAAATTAGTAATATATTTTGTTCTCATATATATCATGTTTTAATTCATATGTTACAGTGATTCCTAACCACTGTGACGCGCTAAATTCTTAAAGTGCGGCACCAAATTTTTTAAAATTTATTAATTATACTCTGAGAGAAAAAAAAATTCCAGAACCTACTCGTTCAACTGTTTTATAGAAATAAACTAAGATCATCCGTGGTATATTTAACTTATTCTTTCGTGGAATGATACTAGTACAAATAGGTAAAATTCTTTTAAACTCATTTAACTGTTATTGGACCACCGAATTTCGAAATTGCTAAAAGGGTACCGCAACAAAAAATAAAAAAAAAGTTGAGAATCGCTGATATATTTATACAAGTACAAAGGATGACTCTAGATATAAGTTAATAAAAAAAATTACTAAAACTATTTTAAGAGTACTAATCATTTACCATACAGTCATACTGCGTTTTCTGTTTGTACATTTGAACATTTAAAAAATATGCATCGATGCCATCATGCTTCGAAATTTTTTAATGTTAAAAATTCAGATATTTCAAATTTGAAAAAAAAAAAAAAATAACTTCGAAAATCTTGCTTCTTCTGTGTATGCATTCTTACAAGCTCACACACATACACATACACATTTATACCGAATCAAAATCTTTCACAGTTTTCTTTTATCTGAATATTATAACTTTAATTATTGAAACTCTTAATATTAATACGTTATTCACTAATTTAATGCTTCAATTTTTTTTCTGCTTCGAATCTCAAGAGTGTCGCTTCTATTTCAGCATTCTTTTTCAAATTTCTGTAAGGAATGCACGAAAATAGAACGTCCCTTGTTCAAATTAAAATTCATTTGCAATCAATTACAAAATCTAATTTAAGTTCCTTTGAATTTCAACAGCTGATGAAACAAAAGATCGTTTTGTTGTACAAAAGACCAGGAAAACGTAAGAAATTCGTCGCTAATGCTCTTGATTTGATTAATTGTATAAATCAAAAGAGAGTTGCGGAAAAGTACGACTGTTTCAACAATGCTGGGATAATTGTTGAGTTTTACTATAAAGCTCACAAAATTAATAAATTCCTTTTTTTTTTCAATTGCTACTATTAGTTCACTATCTCCATATATATATATATATATATATATATCTTGTTCAAATTTCCAATCGTTAATAAAATACCTTTTATTCATTCACTGAAGTTCAGATACATTTTTTTTAAACTTGTCGTGTATGACACTTGATGTTAATACAATGTGTTCAATGATGTTAATTAGTTCATAAATTAAATTTATTTTTTAATTTTAATTTTATTCTGCGTTATTTCCGTCGAAATTTGAACTATAACCAACAGATGGTGCCATTAAGTTTCTCTAACGAATTTTTTCTTGTTTTCAAATTATTTTTTTAAATTTGTAATGGATGATACTTTTTGTTGATGCAGCGTTTCAAATATAATATACCTATAATTCATAAATTAAATTTAATTAACTAAAATGAAATATTTCTTTGTTGACCTAAGTAGTAATTGACTTAAAGAAAATTTTGAAGACAGAAAATTAGAATACAAATTACATATAATACTTAGGCTCTTACAGCTCTTTTTCCAATTTGAAGAACAAGAAAATTGCTTTTTTAATTTTTATTAGCCAATTATTTGCAAAATTTTAACTGTAATGCGCTGAACATATCTTTATGATTATCATTCACTTATCTTTTATAGTGCATAAAGTTTCATCACGGGTGAGAATGAGGTAAAATATTTCCTTGTCAAATAGAAAATTTTGCTTTGAGTGTTATTGATACCTAGTACTTGAAAGATTAAATGATTCACACAAACACAATTACTAGATGCTTTTCTGTTATAATTTGACAAAAAGTACAGCAAAATACTTTCTGAACGGATGGAAAAAAGTGTTCTTATGAAAAATAAATTATATTTTGTTTATATTTTAACAATAGCCCCAAATAGAAAAAAAATTAAAAATATAGAAATAAAATAAAATCTAAATATTTGAATTTGTATTACTCATGTGTTATAGAGTTAACTTAGTCTATGGTATTTTATTTCTAATTATAAAATGATTGACATGCAATTCCATGCCTTATAAACTGTTATCTAAATTTGTTTACCAATTTAATTTTTTAATATTTTATTCGAATTTTTTAAAATTTATTTTTGTCGATATTTTGTGAGCTCAGTTTACATTTTATTGAAAATATCCGATTCTTTTGATACAAGATAAAAGAAATGTCTAAGATTGTTGAAGCAATAGAAGTTGTAAAAAGCCTATATATGTTGACGTAAAATTTAGCAGTTGTGATACACTTAATGAACACTGTGAATATTAATATTTATTTTATATATTTGTGAATATTTTCCTTTTATTTTTGTTACAAGTTTGCAATTTGATTTATTTTTTGAAAAATTCTTATTTAAAAATATGATTAGTATTTTATGAAATATCGAAATACTACTCCCTGAAAATTTTTTCATATCATATAGATACCATTTTTCAAGTACAAGTATTAAATTTGTGTGTGTGTTAATAGTATGAATAGAAATGTCGAACAGAAAAGATCTCAAATTTTGGACTAGGTGAAAAGTTACTTCGTATGTTAGTATACATTTGCTGCGTATATCAAACAGTAGCATGTGATTGCCAATTAAATTTCTTTTCCCTTTTCCTTTATAACTAATT
Organism: Trichonephila inaurata madagascariensis; assembly: GCA_019973955.1. NCBI lineage: Eukaryota > Metazoa > Arthropoda > Arachnida > Araneae > Nephilidae > Trichonephila > Trichonephila inaurata. The sequence goes on along the minus strand of BMAV01021875.1, from coordinate 22,605 downwards.
TATATCCAATTCTTATGCATATTTACTCACTTTTCCATCTTCTCTATCACTCAACATAGATATCTTAGAAAATTGAGAAACCTTAACGCTAAAGGCATCAAAAGAGCGGCAACAAATACGTGTAAAAGGGTAGTACAAATTTATTTAAGGTAGATTTAATTAAGTTCTCTGAATATTCTTTGACTAGAATTTGTTTTTTTATTTTAGACAAGAAGTACTTGATAATCCCATTATATCTCGTTTTAAAAATGGCGGCAAATTACGTCAAAGTCCAATATTTTACAAAAGTTTGTCCTTCTCGTCTGAGCAGTTTAATTAAACAGTCACTTTGAGTTCTCCCAATTAAATTAGTGGGTTTTCTGTAGAAATGGAATAATTAATTCGAAAAGCAATCGATTGGGCCTGTGAAAACACGGAAATGCTTCGCTTTAAGTAGTTTCTAATTTGTGGAATCATTTGATTGGTTTCTAATTCATATGTAAGACTATACGCATGAAATTTTGACATGTTATTGAATTCCTAATTTACGTTCTGTAATTTAGGACTTATTATGAGCATCAATATTAGTAATTATTATTATTTAAATTAATTTAATTCTTTTGTTTACAGTTGTTAATATAAAATGATGATGCTACGAGATAGTGAGTTAAATTAATACATCAATAAAGAAATTGAAGAACTGCTTGCTTAACCCCTCATTTGACTTTGGCGAAGTCTTGTTCAAACGGTGCATTAAATTCCTCGGACGTATATATCCGTCATTTCCATTTATCATTTTCTTTGAGCTGCTATCAGTGAAACTATTCCTAAGATTTTCAAATGAAATAAAATGACATTAAAGATGTTTCAGAAGGATTTACGTATTCCAAAGAAAAATTTGCTTGTTTATGCCTTATTCTCCCTCCCCCCCCTAATACACCGCATACGCGTGCCTATATGTAAAATGGTAGCACTGGGGAACAAATCGGGCAATTTTTAACCACAGTTAAGGGGTTAAGTTAGTATGTAGCTTCCATTTCCATTAATGTTTATAAATTCCACTTGGTTACACCTAATTTTCAAACGAATTATTGCTTCGGACTTTAAATAGACTTTTTCTAACTCCGATTTACTTTACAACAGAAAATTATTGCCGATAAGTTAATTTATTACCCTAAGTTTTAATTTTCAACAAATAATATTTATAAATACAAATAGCTACTAACTTATAAATTTGATTTTTGAAGCTTAATTAGATTAAAAATGTTTTCAAAGAGCCTGTTTGTTGAATACTCATTTGCATAATAATTAAATTCTTCAAATTTAAATTAAATATTCATTGCAAGAATGCGAATGAAAAAGAAAAAAAAAAAACGCCATGAAAGTTTCCTTTCTCAATAAAATCAGAGGGGTCTTTGTTGAAACAAAAATGAGAAAATTTGGAAATTACAGTAGATTTGTTTTTTTAAATTGTGCGTATCAATAACATAAGTACCTATAAATAACAGGTCCATACTACACTTATAGTGATATAATTTATTAAACATTTAATTTTGTGATTAGTTATTTGATTTGATTTTAATAAATATAAATTCATAAGAAAAAAAAAAAACGATACGGTCATTGAACAATGTTTAACGTTAAAAAATAAGAGAAATCTAACGCAAAAAATTATATAAATAACAGAGACCTACGATTACATGATTGATAAAATAGAATACAAATATAATTGGTAAAATGCATAGCAAAGCACAGCATGCTTATTTATGATCATTATTAATGTCTAAGCACTTTTTCCTAAAAGAAACAAATCTGAAGTATTAATTAGTCGGGTAATTTGAGAGACGACAGCCTCTTTAGATAGGGTCTCCTCTAATCAATCAACACCCATACCTCTTCAAGAAATAGTTCGTAACCTCTGTAAGTTCAGGATTTTTTTTTGTTATGTAGAATCTATTCCAATCAATCATCCTCTGTCAATGGTTCTCAGACTTTCGACGACTATGATCAATGTCTTCTATGTAATATGGACTTCTTAATATTAGTCGATTATTCATAACGTTCTTTGTTTCACAGTCTAATCATTCAATTCCTTCAGGGCTCAGCAGCTGCGAAATCTAAATAACTTGAAATTCTCTGTATTAACTATAAATTAAGCCTTCTGGAAATAAACTAAATGGAAATGAAGTATAGTAATTAAGAAATTGATTAGTTGTATTGCATTGAATTATGAGGTGTGTCCAGAAACTAAGTACCGTTTTGGAAAAACTCGCATAAAAAAAATCTGTTTTCAAAAAATAAATACATTTTTACATGAAAGATTATGTAAGAAACTATTTTCTAGGACCACCGTAGTTACGGCATTTTTCATGTCGGGAAAAACCAACTTTTGCCTATACCCTCTTTAAAGAAAGATACCACTTATGAACAGTTTTTTAATTTGTGGAAACTCATTACAATGCAGTCTAATTGTAAATCGTCTATTCAATTCCTACTATTAGTTAACTCTCTTCCTATATATATGCACATATCTATCCATCTATCTATATATATAACTAGGCTTAGTAAATGTACTCTGTCTTTGCTCGGTGGTACATTATAATGGTATATGTAGCATCGATAGAAAATAACCATTAACTCATTTGATTTTGTTGTATTGGTGAGCTAATTAGTTAGTTTATATTTTTTAGTAATTCGTATTCTAATAATTGGTAGTATCTTTTAATCTGTTAGGCTAGCTTTTAACAGTATATACTACAAACATTATGAACACAGTAGATAGTGACAAAGTTTTGAATGCAGGTCATTGCAGATATTCTACGAGACATTTTAATATATATAAAACTAGAGTATTCTGGAATAAGGAATACTTAAAGAATTCTAAAAAATATTATTTGCATTGCAATAAAGTTTCAAATAACTCTAATGCTTACAAATGTAATAGATACTCAGATAAGCTTCAAAATAGTAATTTTGGCAATAGTAAAATTCCTTTTTACAAAAGATGTGGCGACAAAAGATGCAAAACTTGTAAAATGATCCATAATGATCAAATAAAAAAAAAAGAGGATTCTAAATTTACCTTCTGTAAAACATAATTGTATTTACTTATTGACATGTAATAAATGCCAATTTAAATATATAGGACAAACATCTAATAAAATTAATATTATAATTAATCAACATAGGTCAGATACTAAATACTACAATAGTATTAAAAATTCAAATAAAATAGAAATAAGACACTTTAGTACACATGGTTTTGAACATGTTTCACTCAATATTATTAAAGTTGTTCCTAATATTAAAGAAAGATTATGGTGGGAAATTTACTATATCAAATATTATAATACAGTTTATCATTATGGACAAAATGTATTATAACAAGGAAAAAAATATTCTAAATGCAATTAAACAAAATTCTCAAGAGTATTATTTCAATAATGGGATTTATATAATATCTAATAAAAGAAAAAATAGAGGGCCTAAAACTAAAAGAATAAGTAGAGACCACACAAAAAGTTCTTTTAGAAAGTATTATAGATATTTGTATTAGTTTTGATAACAATTTTAAAATAAAACACATTAAATCTTTTATTTTTGGACTCAGTAAGACAGAATTACGTATTACAGAAGATGTACTAATTTCAAATAAAATTAAAGATTGCCATGCTTTGCATATTATAAAGGACATTCACACACACACAAATTTTTGAAACATAAACATAACATAAAAGTTAATGTAAATAAGGATTATCAAATAGAATACTGTAAACTTTTATATATGAATAAATCATATGATAATATTAATTTTTCTGACATTTTTAAAAAACACTTGTCATCTTTCCCAATACAAAATATTACTATTAAAAAAGCTTTTAAATACAATAAAAAAAATAGGTAGATCAAATTGTAACTATAATATGCCTATAAAGCAAGATAATTTAATATGTAAATGTAGTGAATTTAAAGAATTCATAGATGAACATCACAAGCATGTTGTTACTGGTAACTTGAATATTGTAAAAGACAATAATCCTAGAAACATATTGAATAAAGGTACTGTGTTTTAGATTAATGATTTCGAATAATAATAAAATTATATAAAAAATCAGTTATATAATGATATTGAGCGATTTATATACAAAATAGCTAATAAATATAGTATGCCTATAGAGGCATTCACAGAATTCAAAGGTAATATTACACAGCAGCTTAATAAATATAACTTTGGTACAGATAATAAAATCTTTTTTAATAATATTAAAAATCAGATTAAAAATTTGCTTCTGTTTCTGATAGAGAAACAAATAAACCAATCTTGGCTTTTCATAAACAGTTAAGAATTCAAATTAATAATAATTTTAAATTTCCACATATATTTCTTACTCCTACATTTCATAAAGACCCAGTTAAATTTAGGACATTTACAAATGGTTTTAATACATATATCAGCAAAACAGGCAAAATTCTCCATGAAATATTACATGACACAATAAATAATCTTAAATCCACAGCCATTCTTAAAAATAGTAAATCACTTATTGAACAAATGAAAGATAAAAAGATTTATTCAGTCCACCGTTTTGATTTTGAAGATCTTTTTAACTCTATTAATATTGATGATTTGATTAATATACTTGTAAATTAACATAAAGATAATTTATTTAATAATGTTAATTATGATAGATTTGGTTCACTACTTAGGTTTGTACTTAAAGATAACTATATATATCATAAAGGTAACTATTATCTGTAGATTAAAGGTTTGCCACAAGGTGGCCCTACGAGAAACTGCCTTGCCAATTTATACTTACATTATTTTGAAAGTAGTTACATTAATAATTCTAAATATTATATTTATCATTATATAGATGACATAATCATTTTTGGCAGACAAGCCAATTTTGTACCTAACATTAATTTTATCCACAATATCTTAATTTAATACAGACAAATAGTAACAGCAATGAAGCAAATTTTCTTGACGTACATGTCAAATTAAATGATAATGTAATAGTTTCTAATATTTTTGATAAAAGAGAAGAATTTAATTTCAATATGATCCTTGGAGTTAAGTAATCGTCAGTTAAGTAAGAGAAAATGGCCTGTTTTAACTTCATTTCACTACTATTTCTTATAACACCTTAGTTCCAATTGCGAGTTTATAACCACATTGGTCAAAATAGACCCCGTGACTATGCTTACTGTTTAAGCGCGGTTAAATCGACAGTTCAGTTAGTTGTGAGTACGGCGGTTAGTGAATATTATTATAAAGAGAATTAATAATGAGAAAAATAATCTCCATAGAAACAAAGATTAGTATAATAAAAGAAATTCAAATACAGTGCACTTAAATTAAAATTTAGAATGATACATGTTCAAAAACAAAATGCATAAATAGGATTTCGTAGCATAAGTCTGATTATTCGTATAGCAGTGCTTCTCAAACTTTCATAATTGGCGACCCAATATTCAATTATAATTTTCATCACCCCCCTCCATAGACTAACAATGTATTGAATTCAATAATACTATACTTTGACGCTAAACCTACGATACTACTTTAAATTCTTAAGTGCCACCGGTGTATATAAACTTCTCACACAGCCAGTGAATTAATTTCCCTGGATGTATGTATACGTCTTACCAAAGTACAATCTTTTGTAAAGGATTTACAAATTTCAGAGAATTTTCTTATTTATTCCTTTTCAACCCTTCCCCTATACAGCACATACCCTCGCCAACTTGTTAAATGGTGGCATTGGAGAGCGAATCGCCTAATTTTTAAAAGGCATTTAAGGGATCAATTATAAACCGTAAAAATTAACAAGATAAGTGTTAATATTTGCATATAATTTTATATATTACAAGCCCATGGGGTCAACAGAAATTATTAAATTGGTTCTTAGTACTGCTAAATTAATTATAAAATACATTGTGCCGTACTGATATATTTAAAAGTGTAAATTTGTAGTTAATTTTTATTGTGTCAGAATGTATTTTGTTGAGTAAATTAATAATTTTTTTAATAATCCTTTGTTTTTGACTTTTCAATATGCCCATGCTCCCCTCGTAGGGTTATCGCGCCCCCCTGGGGGGCTCCCCACAGTTTGAGAAATACTGTCGTATAGGAAAATGTAGTTCATTAATAATTCAAATTCAATATCTCATTTAAATTCAAATGATTGCACTTAGCCTCTCAGACGAAAACCTTTTTGAAGAATTATTTGTTACAGAATAATCTCCTGCTCCAATGTTTCGAAATTCTTGCTTAAAAATTCGCAGGAATAGAAGCGTGAAGTAAGACGTTTATCAATATAAATCAACTAAAAATATCCAAACACAATATTGAAAATTAATATCCGCAGAAAATGCATTTCTCCGATGTAAAATGCATACAGTATAACAGTTAATCAAGTATTTAATATCTTTAAAGCTACTTCTCTGCTTCTTCTCAAAAGAAGAAAATTTATTTTTAAAATAATGCCGAAGTAAGCAGAAAGTGAGTGTCAATGTCGTGTCGGAATTGGCCTTCTCTTCTTTTGTTAAAGATTAATGAAACACTGCCGAAAAGTAATTAATTAAAATTTCTGACAAGAACCGGGGAGAAATCGGTAAGCTGTATATAACTTCAAGATAATATTAAATACAGTTTACTGGCCTTAAAAGCTACCATTTTCGAATGCCCTTCTTAGAGAATGGAGAATTAAAATATATATGTGTTTATTTATTTTGAATATACACTATTAGAAGTGTACATTTTTAGGTACTTTTAAATGGCCGAATAAAACTTTTGTTTTATTTTTATATTTGGAAATTCCTTTAATAACTAAAAACACACCCAATTTTATTGATAATAAAAAAGAATTGAATCATACATTTTTAAAATTTTAACTTGAAAAATTTCAACTAAGTAATAACAAGTAATATAAAGAAAAAATTAACTCAATTTCTACTTAGGTCAACAAAGAAAATTTTTATTTTAGCTACTTTTTATTAAATAGTTACAATTAATATAAATATGCGTATACATATGACAGGATCCCAATATTAAGTGACAAAATAGAAAGAGGTTTTCCTTTCTATATAGCCAATTGGACTTTTTTTATTTGTTTGTGACTATTTATTCATTAATTAAATTTAATTATTCTAATAAAATAGTATAGTCAAAAAGAAGACACATTGTCAGAAATTAGGCCATACCAGGTGGGATTCGAACCCACAATCTTTTGATAAGAAGTCCAACGCGATATTCATGGTTCTACGGGAACATAACGCACGATTTTCCTCTCTATATGTGTTGCTGGTTTATTAATTTTAATTCTTATTATTTGTTCATTTTTTAAATTAATGAATGAATTAATATTTGAAAAATCTGTATTAACATCTAGTGTCATCCACAACAAGTTTAAAAAATGTATTTGAACTTGACAGGATAAATAGAAAGTTTTTCATTAACGAATGAAAATTTGAACAAGATATATGTATAGAGACATAGAGAGAGAGAGAGGGAGGGAGAGTGTACCAATAGTAGGAATTGATACAATTCTCTCTTGCTAATAGTAAAAAATATTTTTGGTATTAAGAATTGATTTCCATTTACATGTATATATATATATATATATATAGGGAGAGAGTGAACTAATAGTAGAGAGGAATTGAAAAAAAGCAAATATTTTCTATCTCGAAAAACAAAGATTTCAAAGCATTTACATTTGAGGAGTTTCTTACTATTCTTACTCGTGTGTCGCTGTAAGAGATTTTTTTCTTAAAATAAAAGTTCGCATATACTTATCAAGAGAGGAAAATGAAGCTCATACACATTTAATTTACATATTTCATACATATTTTTACTTGTGTCATACATAATTTTTTTGCTGAAAAAAATATTGAGAACAATTGTATTATACAACATACAATCTCATATTATATTCATTTGTTTCAATCTCGTAGTTCACATAAGTTTAGTATATTTTCTGTGTAACCCAGGTTTCATTTTCATTTTTAGGCTAGAAAATGCGAAGCACAATTTTGATACTTCTGGGAATTTTGATTTTGTTGTTAATTTTCATTAAATAGAATTTGTGAAATTATATATTTCGTTCTATTTTTAGGTAGAGTCTTAGAAAATATTTTATTTAATTGCTTCAAGTTATACTCTAAAATCAAAAAAAAAAAAAAAAAAAATCGAACCCTATACATTTAGTTATTGTTGAGTAATATTTGTTAAAAAAAAGTTTAGAATTTATACCTTTTTCCTAACGAACAGCAAGAAATGTTTATGAATTTCCATAAAAAATTTTCATTTGAATTTAAATATACAACTTAATATTTTTAAAACATAAATATTTACAAATTAAGATCTTTCAAATTTTAGTTATTTTCATAACTAAGATTCAACGAATACTAAACTGGTTTGTGTTAATTAATATGAAAACGTTTTAAAAGGATTTCATTTGCAAAGTTCCTAAAAATATAGCGGGATATTTCAGAAGATACAGAAGATTATGACTGTTGGATTTTTGTTGATGCACATAAAAAAAGAAAATGACAAACACAATATTTTCTTAACCCCTTAATTGCCGATTAACTGTTACACGATTCACACCTTAGTGCCACCGTTTTATGCATAGGTACGCGTATGCGGTATATTGGAGGGAAAGAGTAATGCATAAATAAGCAAACTTTTCTTATTTACAAATCCTTTTCTTATTTAAATTCTTCTTAAATATTTCCAAGGTCATTTTATTGCATTCCAAAATCTTCGAAATAGTTTTACTGATAGTAGTGTAAAGATAAGGATACTATTTCGGAATTACGCATAAATACGCCCGGGGCATTTAACGCATTGGTCCAGTGAGCCGTCTTTACGCCAACGGCAGTTAAGGGGTTAAACATACTAATATACAGAATGACAAAAAAGCATGATTATTGATACTAATTTGATAAGGCAACTGACAAATTCAGAATAAATGTCAAATAGCAGTCAAGCCAGGGGTATAACGTACATCCCTGCAGCCTCCAAATTCCGGGGCTGAGGGAAGTGCCCAAAGCCTTACTGATGCCATGTACGTAATCTTTGTAATATCAGACTTGGGGCCCTAAACCTGATTTTTCAGGGGCTCCCTAATTGTCTCTGTTACGAAAATGATTCAAGCATTATATTGTTTAATTAATGTTATTTTATCTTTAATTTATACGTTTTAATGTTCAAAACAAAACAGATTACATGCTATATACATATTTTTTTTAACCTTTTTCACATATTTTGAAATAATATATTCGCTATTATATCACTGCACGCAATATAATACTTAAGAAAAATAAAATAATTTCTTTTTAAATTCAAAAATAAAACTTCGAGATGCACGCAATAAGGGCATGCTCAAAATGGGTTTCAAATTCCTAAAGTTTAAAACAGATTAGGTAAGTAATAATACGCCTTCATTTTAATCTTAATTCGAAATCTCTCGCATACCACGAAATCAAATTAGGTCAGGGAAATACTTGGAGGAACTTGTTTGTCTGGAAGGAAGCAATTTTCTCGAAATGGGAGAATTTTCAGTTAGTTTTAAATGATTGTATGAAGAAATGTCTTCCTTTCTGTGAAATGTGTACTTAATTTATTTTTTTTAAAGTTTATTTCAGCATATTTCTATTAATTTTGGAAAGTTTATTCAATATGGCTGTATGAAACTCGACATATTTTTGTGATAGATGTGAAGAAACAAAATAAAATAGCTACGTAAGTTTGGCAAAAAGTTGTACTTTCTCTAAATAGTTTAACTAGAAAAAGTATATAACTTCGTATTACATGTATTGCTAAATATATATATACATATTTTTGCTTCTTTGCTGATTTTATAATCTACCTTCGTAAAAAAAAGAATTATTAAGGGACTGTGATTTTATAATCTACCTTCGTAAAAAAGAAGAATTATTAAAGGACTGGTGCATTAATTAAAATGAACTAATGTTAGCACAATTGAATTCAAAAACTAAACGACTTTACTCTGAAGAAATTTTCAGGATTTTTTTTCTATTTATTGTCGTCTAATCTATTCAGGTGTTTTGTAAGCATTTATAAAGTAATTAAAATATTTCTAGAGTTCAGATTTGCCAAACCTTTTCTTTCGAAAACTATTATGACTTATTCTGGTACAATCCGAACGGTGTACTGTAATTTTATTTTATATCCATTTTTATTCGATTTACACTTATTGCCTACTGAAAAATATGAAGAGTTAGTAATAATTTCATGAGAAATATACTACAGGGTTGTATATTTCTGCAACGATTCAAATCTTTAAAAAAATTTTGCTATTGAAAAATTTTTAAAAAATATGTAAATTCTTATTAGATATTTTTATTTTCCAATTTTAAATCACTCGTATAAAAAAAACATTCATTAATTTTTATTGATCTATGGAGATGTATATAGAGATGTTATTCATAAGTTTTTTTGCAGTAAATTTTAATGACAAAATCGAAAATAATTTTTTTAAGTTATCCAACTAGGTACTGAATCATGATTTTGCAAAAGCGTATATGCGAATATTTTTTTAATAATTAGTGTCACTTATAAATTAGAATACTCGTATAAAATTCTTTTAACAATATTATTTCTATAAAAATTATTTAAATGCAGTATTTTGACGGAAAAGTAACTTAAAATTACTTATATTCAAAACTTTCTCCTTTTATGAAAAATGTATCTTTAATAATACTATTTTGCTTATTTATAGTTAGACTTTACTAAAGAGCCTGGACTAAGATTTTTAAGAAAATCACATCATTTTCTGAATTACTACCAACTGAAGTAAATATGCGTGTTTTTTTGCTAGTTTCTTTTTTTTATGTATTAAGATATGTATAAATCCACTTCTAAGTTTTATATTGCAAAAATCTATGCTTAGGCTCTGTGCAGAGTTCTGAGCTATATATAGGAAAATATTATTATACTATAAAAGCATTTTCCACGAAAGTAGAGTGATTTGAAAATAGGTAAATCTTAGTTCATTATTATCAAAAGTACTGCATTTAAATAATTTTTTATCACGGTCATTTGTCTTAAAATAGTGAATTTTATCTTTGATTTATTTTCTTAGGTTATTTTAGGGCTCACGAGCAAGTTACAGTTATTTTTCTTTAAATCATTATAAAAATCGACAACAAAAAAAATTAACTTTTCTTCTGAGCTCAGAGTTTACGTATGAAGCATGCTAGAGCACAAACTTTAAACGTAATTTCAAAAGAAAATATTTCCTCCTTATAGAAATAAAATTTTCAAAAATGAAAATGTTGATAATTTTTTTTTAAATTTAAATTTCTTTTCTCTCATTCGTATCATTTAAAATATTTTTAAAACATTAGATCATATCTAAGCCAGAAAAAAATATTAAAAGTGTTATTTTAAAGAAAATAGATACATGCTTCTTTGGATAGAAAATCTCCCAATCAATGCCTGTGATAAATGTCTTTCTAATTCACCCAACACATCAAACGAGCTTTTTAAAAAATATGAGCCCCGAAGGAAAAAAAAGGTTGAGGCACTCCATATGACAGTAGTAAATCATAAGGTTGATTTATCATAGAACTTGTAAGCGCGATTACAGTGCGTACACACAATTCAAGCATTAAGTTCCCTTCCTGAACTTGTTCATAACATAAAGCGCCATCCATTATCACGCCTTCTTTTTCTGGAAGTTTTTGATGAAACCAATCGATTAGTTCATTCTTCTCTTAATTACCTCACACAAAACTGGCAGTGGAAAGGCGGACGGTTAGTTCAGCTTCTTTTTCTATTCTTCGTCTTGGAAAATATGTGCCTTCATATATGTCAGGGGAATTGTGGAATTCCATTAAAAAGCTCGTGGAATGAGAGAGATTTTTTTCTAATCTAAAGTAAAATGTATTTCTGAATTACAATATTTATGAATAAAGATAATTTTCGGGTATTTGGAATAATAAAAACATATTTTTGTCTCAAGAGAAAGCCAGAAATGTCGATAGGGCATTAGGTATCTATATTTAAACTGGATATGTACAATTCCTCTTATTTCTGAAATGAATCCGAGTCTTAACACCTGTTATTTAAATTACGTAATAAGTGTTAGAATATTTTAAAAAAAGCTTTGGCTGCTCACACAAAGTAATTGGGACATTATATTGAAGTTACTCTCTATTATACATTATAAGTGAAGAGTGTGAATGAGTGAATATTAAAGTCGCACTATTCAGCTACTAGAGGGCTTTTGGACATTAAATATGGTAGAATAGATACTAGTTCCCAAGATAAAAGAAAAAGTAAACTTAAATTTTAAAATGATTTGTTGATATTTTCTTTCAATTTAACCCTAGCCCAAAATGTTCCAAAAAAGGAGACATTTTTTATTGCAGAAAACTAAGCATAATATTTACTGCGAGAATGGAGAATAATTTTATTTTAATTTTCAACTTGAAGGTTTTCATATCATTTTTTAACTTATAATTGTGGAACACAAAAACCCCTAATTGTTTGCTTTTTATACGTACACTCTGCATGCTATGGAGAATGTTTCATATATCTTAAAAGAATTTCTCTCATGCTTACAAAGGAATTCATGCTCTTGTCTTTTTTTCAAACGGTATGTTTGTGTATATGCATATATCTATATGCACACACAATTTGAAGCATGGTGTATAATATTAAGTCTTACATTGCAATGAGGACAGAGAAAATATCGGCCTTTTTGGATTATTTTTCCATTTTCATATCTAGTGAAGCAACAAACTACACATTGCCTTGACAATCCTAATTTTTTATCGGATATTTTCAAGAATCTAAATCCCTACTTTTAACCTTTTAACTGTCATGCGAGATAATCTTGGGCATATCACTGGTGTTCGAAAGTGTTACGCCCGAGTATTACTCGGGGTAATTTTTTTGAGTGCATCGTATTGTTTTACCCGAATATTTATCGGGAGACGTTTATTTCAGCTTCATCTCTTTGTCAAACCCGACTGATTCTCGAGAAAAGCTAATGTGCGCTCAATTCAATAGATGACAGCACTTAACTGAAGACTTCAAAGGTTAGAGGTTAGAAGTTCTTTGGTTCAAAAAAAATTTGACAATTTGTATACCCAAATCATCAAAATAACTTGACAGTTAAAGGGTTAATGAAAAATTTCCACCTTCCCCTTAAAGAAAATTCTAGATGAGAAATATTTCAATACCACGGATATAGCCTGCAATCTTTAAAAAGCATTAGCACTAACAATCTTACCATAAGAATTAAAAATATGTACAAATCAAAAAATAGAACGAAGAAAATCTGAGTACCCGTACAGCGTACGGGTGAACCAGTTGTGGTCAGCTTTCGGTACCCCGTACAGTGTACGGGAAAATCAGTAAAGGGGTTAAATTAGTTCAAATAATATAAAAATTTACTCGAGACGCTGTAAAATTTAAGGTATCCGACTACCCAAAAATCACGATTTTTTTCAAAAATTGACAAATTTGTTTTATGTTTTTTTTTTTTAAAGACCATCTTATTAGCTTAATAAAAATACCAAGCTTTTTGTTTTCCATTCACTAGAACAAAAACTACAAGTGTTTTAACTAAAGAAGATGCCATAACTTTACACAAGATGTCAAACTTTAAAATGCGTTTTACTCGAAATGTGTTTTTTTCGAAAAACTCAAATTCGGACAGCGATTGCTGAAAAAGTTTTGAAAATAATTTAAGGAAACTTTTTGTAAATGTTTTGTATAACTTTTGTATTTGTTTTGTTCTTCAGATTTATCAATCATTGTATTATTTCAAAATTTACAATCCTTTATGTGAATATAATCACTGTTTTTTTAAGCAATTTCATATAGTCACTGAGATAGAAGGCTCTAGTTTTTGAAAAAAATTAACATATCTATTATCCTGAAGATCATTTCAAACATGAATAACAAGGTAACACATTAAAATTGAAAAATTGAGAATTTTTTCGAAAAGTTTTGTACAGAGCGGGCCCCAATTATGTAAATTTTTGTACATTTTTACCGGTTTTTTTCCCATTTTAATAATAATAAAAAAAAATTCCGTTTTCAATTTTACGATTTTTTGTTTAAAATATACTAAATAAACCTAAAAATCACAAAAAAATCCCCATTTCTTGATTTTTTCAAAAAGTCGTAAGTAGTCGGATACCTTCATTTCAAAACTTTACCTAGCATATTTCAGGTAGTATATATTACGCTGTTCAATAAGGTTCTAAATATTCCAGTCGTGTATAAACATGCTAACTTCTTAAACGCTTAGCAAACACACCATACTCAATCTCGATTCTCTGGAGCTGTGATGTTTGATAATTCATCTTAGCCCTTCTAATGACCTTGGGGAATGTCCTCACGTTAGTTGCTGATTAATTGAGACGAATGGAGTCAGAAGGTGGAAATCAGGTCCGCTTTCCTGAGACCTCTGTTTAAATATGTTAATGTGTATCGTGTAGACGAGATTATTAATTACACACATGTTGCATGTGAATATTTCTACTCGAAGTTCGTCACGTTTAATGAACAACTTCGAGACAGTCCATCATTAACTGCCTGGTAAACTGAAGTTACATTAATCATTAAAAGAGACATTGGGGAAGACATGATCCCGTGTTTTTAAGATATTTTGTTATGGGTCAATATATAAGAATAGATTGAATCATATTATCAAGTTGTAAAATTACCTTTTGATTTAGTTATTAGGCTCATTATTAATTAAGATTATTCATTTACAAATTTTTGTTATTTTTCAAGCAATAACTTCTTTAAAAGTAAAATTTTATGTAGTTTTTTTCTTTATTGAGTAACAGCCACCACGAGAACAGTGCTAGAAATAATATTCTTCGTAATGGCTTGATATTGAATTTTTGTGAAACTAACCATTTTGAGAGGTTTTATTTCATATTTCTTAGGAATTAAACTTTTTTTTTATCATAGGACTACACTATTTTTTATCCAAGTTTTTGATTTATTTGTATATTTAAACTAGAGTCATTAGAGTTTCAATGTAATTATTTTCAGTTTATTCACAAATTTTTAATTATGTGCTGCTTAAACTTAAAAAAATAGCTACACATTTATTGATTGTAATTACTACATGATATATTATAAATGCTCAGAATTTGCTAATGATTAACTTTAAGTTACATGATTTTAATCAATTTTCAATTCACACATACACACATATGTACAATGTTGATTAAAATTGTGGACACTTTTTAAAATTTATATGCATATAGAAAATGATATGCTGCACAAAATTCAAAGTCTTTTACATCACTTTAAAGAAAATTTAATACTTAACTCAATACAAAAAACAAAATTCAAATATTTGCAACGTAAAAAAGGTATGCTGCAATAATTTTCGATGCACATTAGATATGATAGCAGTGCGACATCAGTGCTTAGTGGGGTAGACTTTATTTTTTATTACAGCTTCACATCGTTGTTTCATTGAGATGAAAATAGTTTTAAGCTCTTCCTTTGTTATTACATGATGCCAGGAGACAATCCCATCCTCATTTAGTTCATTTTTATTTCATGAGTACCTGATTTGGACAAGAGTTTTCAAACGGTTGTTTTGATAGGAATGTTTCAGGACTGTTTTCTGTTCAGGGCAGCAATGATATTTACTGAAGAAGAAATGACGAATAAAAGAAGAGATTGGAACCTAGGAAGAGATGTTTGACTTGAGAACTTTCTTTCCTATGTTAAAATTGCAAGACAGGTGGATGGGTGGCTCAGTGAATACATCTGGAGACTGAAAGTTTTATTTAAAATGCCAGGGTGGCAAATCCAACAAAAAAAAAATCAGGAAAAGGTCAAAAAAGTTAAACCACACCTTTTGATGACAGAAAATCAAACAAACTATGATTCCAAGATAAAAAAAAATCTCCTCAATGGGGTCATCAGAAGTTATTTGAATGATGTTGGGGTTTCTGTCTGTTAAAAAACAATGAGAAAATTAGCAGTTAGGTTAAGAGATATAATTCCACATAAATTTTTCATCAGTTTGCCGCAGCGTTAAAAAGACTACAGTGGGCAAAGGAACTTATTAATTGGACAAATGATTAGTGTTCATAAGAGGTATTCATCGATGAAACTAAGATATAATTATTCGGTAGTGAAGCTCGAAAATGTGTTAGACGTAGAAAAGAAGAAAAGATAGATTCTGACTGCATCCAAGCAACTGTGAAGAACCCACATAGATTTATGATTTGGTTATTAAATATCGGCAGATGGTATCGGTCTCCTTCATATCATCAATGTGGCACTGAATGTCAGAAAGTACATTGACACCTGTTACGTCATCAGCGCACTGTAGCGCCATCTGTCAAAAATTTGTAAAAGTAGACATTATCAGGCTGTACCCCGACGAAGGTGGGTGTACTAATAAAGTAGGCTTAGAGTTGCGGAAGTTTGATGATTTTTTATTCTTACCAGTTTACAGTCCACTCAAATATTGACGAAACATTGGTCCTACGAAGCCAAAGAAAATGAGTAAAAAATCGGAAAATAAAAATAACTCCAATGTAGCTACTGAAGCGAAATTGAATCACTTAAAAGATTCAATCAAAGGAACTTTAACTAGGTTAGAGACTTTTACCTCGGAGAAGACAGTGTCAAAGGATACTAGTGTCACTGAAATCGAAATAAAGCTGAAAAAAATTGAGCAATTACAGATCAATCTTGATAAAATAGCT
>BMAV01021874.1:68396-94320 GCA_019973955.1 Trichonephila inaurata madagascariensis | reverse complement strand
TTTGCTGCTTCATCACGAAGATGATGAAGGAACAGCAATACCGTTACTGACGTTGCTTGTTCAAAAATACTGAAAGGTGATCTATGTATAAGGGTTGGCCAAATGAAAAGTGGACAATTTGAATAAAAAGATTTATTGAAAACCAAAGGAAACCGCTCTGGGGGTTTTAACACATGTCCCATAGTTTCGGCAGCGGGTCTGGTCTATGTGTTCACTCTAGAAAGGATATGGTTGATTCTTGAGAAAGTCCTGCCCAGCTTCCTTCACTTCATCATCCAAATAGAAATGTAATTCTCTCTCAAGTGGCTTTAAGGCCTAGAAGTTACAGAGTGACAAATCCGGATTCTACGGTGGGTAACAATTCCCAATGGACTTTTTTAAAGTTGTCTTGGTTTCACGGGAAACGTGTGGGTGGAAATTGGCATGGAAATTCGATATCGTTGGCTGCCCTTCTCGAAAACTTTTACACCAGCTGTTCCCAGACGATCGACTTAAACAGTTATCATCACAGACTGCTACTATTCGTCGATATATGACCACATTAAACTCACCTCTTGCAATCAGTAACCGAACTACCGCACGTTGTTCCAATCTGGACGCATTCTTATATGGCACGTCCTTACTTTCGATTAAGGTATTCGACTACGTTCGGAACCGTGATTTTAAAAAAGCGCATAAATGGATAAGTTTCATGATATTTAGTGTCACTTAGATTAGAATACATGTATAAAATAGTTTTAAGAGAACATTTTGACAAAAAAAAAATTATTTAAATACAATATTTTGGCAAAAAATTAAGTTAGAATAATCTTTTTTCAAAACCTCCTTTTGTGAAAAATGCTTCTATTATAATACTATTTTGTCTGTCTATATCTCAGACCTCTGTACAGAGGCTCAACTAGAATTTTTGAAATATATTTCTTAGAAATGGGTTTATCCGTGTTTTACGAAAACAGAGGGGAGAAATTTTAAGAAAAAAACGTCGATAATTATTTCAATGGATGTAACTGAAAATAATGTGAATTTTTCAAAAATCATAGTTCAGCCCCAGTACAGAGGTCTGAGCTACACACAGGCAAAATATTATTATAATAAAAACATTTTTTCAAAAGGAGAACATTTTGAAAAAAAGATTATTGTAAATTAATTTTTTGCCGAAATGTTGTATTTAAATATTTTTTTTGTCAAAATGTGCTTAAAACAATTTTATACATGTATTCTAGTCTAAGTGACACTAAATATCATGAAAATTATCCATTTATGCGCTTTTTTAAAATCACGATTCCGAACGTAGTCGGATACCTCAACACTTGTTTTCGACATTGTCCATGTTCTTCTTCATGTTGTTTACTACAAAAAACAAGTAACACAAAATTGTTAAGTTGTATGCTTAAACAACTATGAGTGACTGCTATGAGCGTGGACTTACTCAATGCAACGAGCAGAGAATATATTTGAATTAATGAATATGAAACCAATGTATGTACTTAATTTGTTCGCTGCCGAGTCCTGCACTGTTGCGAGACATGACATCAACACGAGAATCCTATCTCGTGAAAGTTTGGGTGTGGAATGATGTCTCAATAACAATCCCGTGCTATAGCATTAAGAGCTGATCATCAACAGTTTTTCTGTGTTGGGAAAAATTCATTTATTGGGCTGGCATTACAGTGATCACTTGTTACCCCTGAAGAAATCAGTGAAAATAATAAGTATCATCATCCACTTCCAATGAAGGTACATGTGCGATCTACATATTTATCGAATCATTTGCTTAAGTAAACACTTTCACATTGACTGTGGGGCCGTGGGTAGCCTAGTGGTTAGAGCACCGGACTCCGGAGCGGAAGGCCTGGGTTCGATGTCCGTACCGCCAAATATCCGCGCCAAATATCTTGCTCATTAAATCAGTGGGTTCGAAAGTCTTGTGGGTTGAATCACGAGTGCAGGAAACTGGAGAAAATTTCCCTCCAGTTCAGTTTCATGCCTAAATTGTGGAGGTGGAGATAGGTGGTGTCGCTATCTATCGTTCCTTTGGGAATTTCCCCAAGCTAAATCGTACTGTCACCTGTATGGTGCTCAAGGCTGAAAGCCAACGACAGGCGTACTTCTATTCCATTGCCACGATGAACTTCGTGGGCCTCGATCTGACTATGCCAGACAGGTGGCATGAGCAACAACAACAACAACACATTGGCTGTGAAAAACTGATTCTCCAGTCTATTTAGCGTAGGTGTCCCATAAATATGTTCCTTTTAGTTTATGAGTCTTAGTTATAAGCAAAGATGATCACACCTTAAAAATGTCTTGGTGGTACACCGGTCGATCGCGATCGACTTAATGCTCATTTTTGTATCATAGTAATGCTTGAACATTCTTCTACCGAAGAAAATGTTTTGATTTATGTCTCGATTCTTCAACAGTTTTTGATATGACAACCTTATCTAATTAATTTGTAGACAACTAATAAATTTTAAAAATTTAAACTTTAGTTTGGTTAATATGTAACTCTAGTTTCATTGTGAATTATTTCAAAAATTGCTAAATAATAATTCGAAGATATAAATTTATGAGAAATTTCTACGAAAAAGAAAATCATTTTCAAAATGGGGGGGAAATAAAAAGGACAAAAAGGAAAATTCAAAATAAGCTTAGTATGGGGAAAACAAGCTTAAATAGCGTATTATCGAACGAAATCCTTTTGTTAAGATATTACAATAGATTTTTTTTTCACTAGTAAATGATAATGCCGTAAAATATGTTGCTGAATCTTTTATGCATTTAAATTTTATACGCATTCATTCAAAATGAAAGCAAAATGCGCTTTCAAATATATTTTTATCATGCAAGCACTTTTGCATGAATAAAAATGGTAAAAGGGAATTAATAGATGTAAATTCCAAATCACATGATCAACCCATTTTCCCGCGTAAAATTGATTAAAGAATTTACAGAGAGATTCCATTTGTACTTTTTTTTTACTTGAAAGCGAATCATTTCAAGTCATGGTTTAGGGGGAAGAAATAAGAACTATCTACACATGAGTCTTTTTTAGCCTGCTGACTATGACTAAAATTTTTCGATTTTAGTTTTAAATCTTTTAGTAAACGAAAGCTTATTGTAAATTTCGTTAAATTATGTTTATTATATTTCTTGTAATGTTATCCAATCTCTATTTCAAAATGGCATAAAAACTGAAGCTTCATTTAATCCTTATTTTCAAATTAATATTTCATAAAGTGAATATAATGAAAATTAGTTTATAAATGTTAAGTAGAACAACTTAAACTTGAGAGGAAATTTATCATTTATGTGAATAAAAAGGCTTAGCAGTTTATCGTTTAAAGTTTGAGATAGTTAAGCCTCATTGTAGAATCAATTTACCTTTTAGAAAATATTTTCCTTTTAATTTAATTTAAGTTCTCATTTAAAGTAAGTAATTTGTGCTCTCGTGTTATTGAATTCGAAAGCATATATTAAATTTTTGATCTTGTATAGCTCTTATAATAATTTAAAATATAATTTTAAATCTTCGAGCTACATACGAGGAAGAACTATCCGTTATTAATTTTTATAGATATATCTCGCAAAATATTTCTGGGCTCATACAATAGTAAATTTTAAATATCTCAAGCATTAAATTCAATACTATGCTAATTTTACAGTTTTTAATTACAGGGTTACTTTGAAAGGTGTTAATATTTCTATAATTTACTACCTTCTTTAGTTTTAAATCAGATGCATCTCATATTTACCTAGTTGAACCAAAAGCTATGATGCAAAAATTTGAGATCGTCTGCTTTGACTCAGACTTTGCAGACGATTTTAAATTTCATCATTAGAAATCGTCTGCAATATTTTTCAGATAAATGTTGTCTTTCCCGCATTTTGTTCTAAATTAGTCACAGTAGAATTTACATCTAACAAAAAGGTGCAGCAATTTCTCTGCATTAAAAAAAGATTCCGTTGGTGATTTGTAAGCTTCTTAAAGTATCCGACTACGTTCGGAACCGTGATTGTGCAAAAGCGTATAAATGGATAATATTTATGATATTTAGTGTCACTTAGATAAGAAAATGTATATAAAATTGTTTTAAGAATAGTATTACAATAAAAAAGTTATTTAAGTACACTATTTTGACAAAAAATGAACATAGAATGACTCATTTTCAAAATATTCTCCTTTTGTGAGAAATGCTTCTATCATAATAATATTTTGCCTGTATGTAGCTCAGACCTCTGAACAGAAGCTCAACTAGAATTTTTGAAATATATAACTTAGAAGTGGGTTTATCGATGTTTTACGACAACATAGAGGGCAGAAATTTTAAGAAAAAAACGACGACAATTATTTCAATGAGTTGTAACTCTGAAAATAATGTGAATTTTTCAAAAATCATAGTTGAGCCTCTGTACAGAGGTCTGAGCCATATACAGGCAAAATATATTTATAATAGAAGCATTTTTCACAAAAGGAGTACATTTTGAACAAAAGTTATTCTAAGTTAATTTTTGGCCGAAATACTGTATTTAAATAAAAAAAGTTTTGTCAAAATGTCCTTAAAATAATTTTATATCTGTATTCTAATCTAAGTGAAACTAAATATCATGAAAATTATCCATTTATGCCTTTTTTTTAAATCACGGTTCCGAACGTAGTCGGATACCTTAAGCCTTTATACACCAAAAGGTTATTTATTAATTGAGCCAATAAGAGATTTTCTTAGAGAATCAGCACTGCAAACCGTAGTTGATGCGGTCTTCCACATTTGGTAAGAGCACCAGTTCACTAGTTAACATTAGAACGTCCAGGATTTTGCACCGAGTCGCACATCTGTCAGGAACATTACTATTATGCAGCATACATTCGGTGTCAACCCTAGCAAAATATGTATCAGGACTCACTGGAATATTATCAAATACATTGGCACTTTCTTCAGATTATTCTCAATCACTTTCATTCCATCTTATGTCTTCATCAGAATCTAAATTAGAACAAGACAGCTCACACACACACCACCATTCGATTCATTCTCAGAAATATCTCGCAACAAATTAGTAATTTCATCAAGGCTTAGACCTTTTTTATGAATCATCGTATCTGGGTGTTTGATCTGCACAAGGTTCGAAAGTCGAATGAATTTTTTTTATGAGCAGATAAGCGAATGCTATGTAACGAAACACTTAGATACAGTAATTTTAATACAACTGACTCATTTCCGCTGTGAACCCCGAATAGCACTGCATTCAAAGTCAATTTAATGTGTGATATATCTTCCGGAAGTTTGTTTTTATTAATAATATCTACTTAGTGAGCTATCTTATGCTGAACGACAGCTATTTATAATGATAAAATGCATTGGTGTCGAAACATCGCCAGTAGACGTTCTGGGTATATTTAGTTGTAAAATCTCTCCTAATTGACCTATAACCACAAACACGAAAAAATTTCAAATTCCCTGCAAAAATGTGAAAAGGGGAACAAACTGAACTGACTCCGGAGCCCAATCGACACATCTACTGATTTTCTGGTATTAAAGCAGTAAGGGTGAGAACTTGTCGAAATTCTTGTCGAAAGAAGACTCTTCTTACTAAACACATGAACGTACCAAAAAGAACAATGTGTCGCATAGAAACTGAAGACATTAGACCACGGTTGGTGAATCAACGTGCCATTTTTTCTGAAGAAATGTTTAATGAAGTTTGGACATGCTACCAAATAACTTTCACTTGTGATTATTGAGAAAATAGTAAAAATAAAGACTCTAACAATTTAAAACTCTTTATTTACTACGAAAAAATACATTTTGCATCGTATTATCGTAAATAATTTAGTCATACGTGTAGTTCAAATTAAAGTAACATTAGTGTGACTTCTGTTGCTAAAGATTATATTACAAAGCCCATATGTTGGGATTGAAAGACAAGAGCAAGCGACTGTACTCCTCGCCACCTCGCGCACCACAACCGATCATTCACGATCGTTCGAAAAACTTCATTGTGAATTCTGTTATTTTAAACAAAAATGTAATGTGTTCTGATCGGTGGCGAGAACAAAATATTGTGCCGCGTACCATCAATGGCACGCGTGCCATTGGTTCGCCATCCCTGCCTTGGACTGAGAAGCAGTCGAAGAATAAAAGGCAATTTTCATACACAGGAATCAAAGAACTAGAGATAACTTAAAACAAAAGCACTTTTGCGGCAACACGCTCTTAATGGCCATAGACGAGTTCTGTTTATCGACGAGAAAATTCTTTGCATTTTAGAATCTTTCAACCACCAGAAAATTGAACTTGTATATGCAAGAATTGCTTAACCCAGTCGCACGGGCCACATAGTCACCTCAAGCTCACGAAATCTTGAATTTTGGGAAAACTCTTTATTTGTTACCAATGACCTTGTCAGTATTTTCCTATATGACAGTTTTCATGGGAACTCAAATGTGATGTCCCATATATCGCTATTTCTTGGGAATAACAAACGTTTTCTTACAATCTCAAGGTATTTCGGGAGATTCAGTTCACCGCGTGATCACTACTGCACCAAAATATTTTCTAAAAATAGGTTACATTTTCCTCCTGTAAACGACCTAGTGGTTTTGAAAGCTGTATTGTTCGACTCATTATGGGTTGTAAATGTAAATGAACAGAATATAACAACAGAAATGGGCATCTGCAATCTCTTTTGAATGAAGAAACTGATCAAGCAAGGAAAGAACCTGATGAAGTAATGGATATTAACTATGATAGAAGAGCCCTTGGGTAGCCTAATGGTTAGAGCATCGGACTCCAAACCGGAAGCCCTGGGTTCGATGCCGGATGTCATCAAATACCCTCCGAGTACGCACGGAGTACGTGCTCATTAAATCTGTGGGTCCGAAAGTCTTGTGGGATGAATCATGAGTGCAGGGGACTGGAGAATACTTCCTTCCTCTTCAGTTCCATCCCAAAATTGTGGAGGTGGAGATAGGTGGTGTCGCCATCTATCGTCCCTTTGGAGAATTTCGCCGAGCTAATTCGTACTGTCACCTGTATGGTGCTCAAGGCCTAGGCCAACAATAGGCGTACTTCTAGCCCCTTGCCACGATGAATTCCGTGGGCTTCGTTCTGACTACGTCAGACAGAGGGCATTAGCCACACACACACTATGATAGCGAAAGTAAACAGAAAACCGATGAACACACACACACATGAAACATTTGAGTTGAAAGGAAAATTTTCAAGTGCTACCTAAAAAACTCCATCAAGAAATATATGAAGCCATAAAAAATGTACCACAAGATACACTGCGCCCTGTCAGGAAGACACAAGCAAGAAAATTTCAACATACTATTCGTTCTAGAAGTATACTATATTTTTTTTTCAAAGGTCTGGGACAATACTTCAAATAAATGACTTAAAGATATAACAACATTGTACGCATACATTCCAGGTTCCTTAGTAAAAATTGCGGTGCGCGTTATACAGCGATTATACCTAAAAAATAAAAAGTGTTGCTTGAAAGCATTTGTGCGCGTTATACACCGATGAACTTTATACGCCGGATTTTACTGTAATTAAATACTTTTTACGCGTTTTAATCTTAAATACAGTTTTATAGAGATTGAAAGATACAAAAGAGAAACAATTATGCTTTCTTATCGAGGTTTCAAGAATAGTTCTTAAGTTTTCATGATGAATTCGAGAAATTGAGCCTATTAACTAAAATGGCTAATGGATTCACTTTTTTTTTCAAAAGAGAGTTTTTGCGGAGTTCATCAGCTTTGTTACATACCCAACACACTTTAACTTCACTTTAATATGTAAATTTCTTCCAGTGATTTTTAATTAACCGAAATTTCTAAGGCCATAATAGATTTTTTATGGATTGGTGAAATGGAATCTTAAGAATACACTGAGTTAATTATAAATTACAATGAAAAAAAGTTTCAAACTTATGAAAATTGATTTTTTTTCAAATTGTTAATCTGCTGGACACAAAGGCTACTCTAAAAACTTCTTTCTCTAAAAGAGATGCTCTTTTGTAAAATAGGTTGTTACTCTTTTACAGTTGTGATATAATTAAAATATTGAATAGTTTGATATAATTTTAATTTTTTTTATAAATATTACAATTTATAATTATATAAAGAGTATATATTAAAAGCAATTATGTATACACATGTAATATGAATGCTAAATGGTTATGTATGATTAAATGACTTTCTAATTAAAATGACAAAATTTAATTTTTTTCATTACCTTAAAAATAAATACTCACAGCCTCAATTTATAAAGGCGTAAAAAAGTAATTGGAAACATAGATAGCTCACTCTAGTTGACAGCTTACTATGGACCTGGCCGAAGATTCGAACACATGGATTCGAAGAAGTTGATAAACATGAAAAAGAAACTATGTAGTAATACATAAAATATATGAAATATGTTCATTGGAATTGTTTTTAGTATATTTATTATAACGTAGGAAATTTTTCTGCTTTTCATACTATTATCGTTTGCTTTTATTTAATAATTTATATAATTCTAATTTTTCTCACTGCTTATTTTATTTACTGATATTTAATCGTTTGGTATTATTCCAAACTTAGATATCCTTTTTGTCATGAATCTTGGTGTGAGAATTCTTTAGTTGACTGTTTGGATTTCTAATTTGATAGTGTTTTTGACACGAAATATATATAGGAAAAGTTGTTGCTTTTTTTCGTTTGATTTAACTAAATGTTAAATTGTATTAAAAAATTTCACTCATCTGTGTTCTTTATTGATACACAAGAATTTAATTTAAAAGTTTAGTTTATTAAAAATTCATTATTTGCCCCATATTTCGGACACTGAATCTCCAAAACAATAACAACAAACCGGTCAAAGGTATTAAATTGAGTCCTTTAGAAGTTATTTGAAAAGTAAGTATATAATTCATATAATACAACTTATTTATATGTATTAATTATATTACAAGCGAGATTTTTACTAATTAAATTAATGCATTAATGAAACTAAATTGATTCGTTACGGATCTCAGATGCAAAATATTTTTACTATTTCCTGGATATGCTATAATTATTATACGTATACTTAAGAAGTGATTACTTTCAATTAATTATAGTTTAAAAGTATAAGTGTTGAATTTATTACTCAAAGCCTATTATTATATCATTACGACCAAATTTAACGATATCACACATGAATTTCGTTAAATTAAAATGTCATACTTTCCTAATGCTTCAGTGCTGAAATTGAACTAATTATTTGAAATCCGCAGATATTAACAATTGACAAACTTTGAAAATACTTAAATTACGAACATGCATTGAAAATTAATTGCATTAGATAAATATGGTGTGAACAGAAAACACTTACATTTTAATGTTGCTTGATAAATTTTCGGCGAATAAATATTTCCAGTAAAATTATTTTCCCTCCATCTTTAAATAATTAATTCAAGTTTAAATTACTTCAAATGTTTTGTTATTTACATATACTCAGTTAACTGGATATAAATTGCTTAATTAATTAATGTTTTAATTCAATATTTTTCCTTTCTTATTCGTTTTAATCTTTTCAAATCTAATGTTTATTTAGTGTTTTATATTCCTATTTCAGCAGTAAATTAATTTAATGTGAAATTATAGTAAATATTTATTAAAAAAAAATTATTAAAAAAAATCATTGTTTTCTTAAGATGACTGAATACGTTTGTAATCGTGATTTTGCAAAAGCGTATCAATAAGTATTTTTTTTTTGACATTTAATGTCACTTGAACTAGAATATACGTATAAAGATTTTTCAAGAATATTATTTCAATAAAAAATTATTCAAATACAATTTTTGGCAGAAAATGACATACATTCAAAAAATGCTTCTTTTATAAAAAAAAAAGTTTCTGTATTAATAATATTTTGTTTATATATAAATAAGACTTCTTCACAGAGCATGAACTCTAGTATTTTTGAAACATATAATTTAGGAGTGGATTTTTTTTCTATTTTAATGAATAAGAGTAAAAATATTAACAAAAAATCTTGATTGTTATACCGATTGATCGTAACTCTAAAAAACTTTTTCAAACGTTCTTCTTTAGACTCTGTAGATAAGTTTTAGCTATATCTAAGCATAATATAGTCATTATAGAAGCATTTTTTTTTTCATAAAAAGAGAAGTTTTGAAAATATGTCATTCCTTCTCCATTTATTAACAAAAATTACATTTACATATTCTTAAAACAATTTTGTAGGCACATTTTAATTTAAGTAATACTAAATATCAAAAATATATATATTCATTTATAGGCTTAAAAGCTAAACCTTAAAAACTGAACACTTTCGTGGTGACACAAATAGAGATTATTGGCAATAATTTTTAGTGCATTAAATTATTATAATTATGACCAAAACTAATTGTTCATTAACTATTACAAGTGTATTTTCAAAAAAATATAGATTAATTAGCTTTAAAAAATAATAGATAAAAATTTGAAATCATTTATCAGTGATTCTTTCAATGGAAACACAAAAATACTTTCATAGGAATTAATTTTTTAATCAATGAATTTACAATTTATTTAGACATATTACAACTCATCTCGAGTTATAGCTCTTAGAAACTCTATTTTTTAATTCAATTCCGTGAATGTCGCTTTTGCTTAAGAAACAACCAAAATGTGAATTTCTTTCCACGCTGTGCAAACAGATCTTTTTTCACAAACACAAGATGTGATGTGCTGCAGAATTCTTCATGAATACCTTTCCCTACCATGTTGAAAAAGTTCAATATTTACGCAGGATTTCAATAAGTGCATCTTTTCGATAAATTATGTGTATTAAAAAAAAAAAGAGTCTGGATTTTTAAAAATGTGAAAGAACGGCGCCAAATTCAATATTCTCTGGAATATTCCCTACCTCGGAGCGTATTCGAAATAAATATGATAACCAAAACAAGATTACAAGTGAATGAAAAAGAGAGACATATATATATATAGGGATTTTATGCACCAGTTTTGTGAAAATCTGTCTAATGCAGCGGATATTTTCCCTCTCCAAAGGAACGCATTCATTCATAATGCAAAGAGGGAAAAACAGTATATTGGGAGCCGATGGAGAAAACACCATTAAAGGCTGAATGAAACGGAAATAGGGATTTTTCATCTAATGGTAGAATTTACAATTCTTTTGAATCAGGTATTCATCAACGCGATTTTCCTCATCCTCTGGTATTTGAAGAAAGAGATTTGATTAACTAATATCGGAAATGTCTCTGAAAAAAAAAAGGGGGGGAGAATCAAGATGGGAAAAAATAACTGCTATCTTTGAAGAACACATTTGAAAGTTCGTATATTAAAGCAGAAAAAGTTTTAGATTTTTTTTTTTTTATTTGGGAAAATGAAATTCGAAACTTCCGAAATTTCACTTTTTGAATGATATATATACTATATATATATATATCGAAAAATACAATAAATAAAATTTCTTTGATGCTTCAGAAGTGATTGATGTTTTTTTTTTCAAAGCAGTATTCATTTATTTTAATTTTAAATAACATGACAGTTTTCCCCTCTTTTTAAACAGGCAAACTCTTTTTTTTTGTATCTATCTGTGAAAACAATTTGAATTTATTTTATAACAATAAGACTTATAAATGCAACAAGGTAGACATTAAAGTATTGTTTATAATGAAGGACTCGTAGAAAAATATTTCCCAACCATACATACCAATTACAGCTGAGGATTATTCAATAAAAATGTTTGCAATGCCTTTTCTTTAAGGCCCTTAAAGCAGGAGTAGTCAATTGTTTCAACTAGAAGACCACGTTATAGACGCGGAGGATACCAGAACAACGCACCTTTTTTAAAACGATTGCGTTCATTAATTAGCTTTTCATCTCGTAAAAGGTCTCATAAAAATCTATGAAAATAAGTTAAATTAAATAGTGACATTTTAAATGATTATTTGTTGTGTTAAATTTCTATCATCTATAGCTGAAAGCATATTTAACTTTAGAATAAGGGAAGCAAATGTACCCTAAACATTTTTACAAAATCCAGAGTGACATTGCTTATTGAAATTCTTCTCACAGCCTGCAAGTGAATGTCAACCAACTTGCATCTATGTATTCTCTTGTTGATCTTCATGCAAGAAACACTTTCCTCATTGATATATGTCGTTTCAAACATAAAGAACATTCTCTGTCTAATTCAGTGTTTCTCCACGTGGGGCCTACGCCCCACAAAGGTGCAATTCGATTCTTAAGGGGATCAATTCAAAAAAGGACTCATTTAGAGTGTAAATGATCTATTTGTTAATGATATAGACAATTGAAAACAAAATATTAAAAGGTTTTATTTGCTCCAAAAATGTGAAGTAATTGATACAAATATAAATGTTTTTGTCAATCATCTAAAAATTTTGACAGATGATTTAAAAGAAAGATTTTATGATTTGCAAAATACTGATTTCCCAACTTGGATTGTTACTCGGATTACTACTTTTTCCAAATTGGACTATTCCGAACGTTAGTAGATCTTTCTGATATTTCAGATTTACCGTATCAAGAACTAGCAGAAATGCAAAACCATGTGTCAATTAAACCATTATTTAATATAAAAAAGTGATAGCATGGCTTTGTATAAAACCCGAAATCAAAAGTCCAAATCCAACCAAATGTGCAAGAGAACTATTCCATTTCCATCTTCATATTTAACTGAATGTAGTGGCGTAACGGAGAATATATATTAGGGTATCCCTGCAAAGTCAGGTCTTGAGGCCCAAGGCAGATATTACAAAGGATCGCGTACTTGGCGTCAGTTAGGCTTTGGGCTCCCTAGAATCCCCCTCCCTCGATGCGGGGGTGTACGTTACGCCACTCACTGAATGTAAATTTAGAGCCATAATGCTAAAAAGAAGAAATAGGCTGGGAATGACACAACGAGGAGACATGAGACTAATTTAGCTAAATAAGAACCCAAAATAAAATCTTTTTGCAACAAACAAAATATTAAGCGCAAAGATCTTCTTCAATTTTTATTTCAAGTTTCCATTGCAAGTTTTGAAAATTTACACTTACCATTATAAAATTTACATCTTTCATTTTAGTTATATATATATATATATATATATATATATATATATATATATATGTTGTATGTATGTATACTTATTTATGCATAGGAGGGGGGACAGAAGATTTTTTAAAAGGCTTATGGAGGCATAGTAAAAAAGAAGGTTGAGGAACGCTGGTCTTATTGGTTTTCTGACTCTTTTGAAGGGTTACTATTTATCCACTCTGGCATTATATATAATAATATTATAGTCCAATTATAGAATTATAGTACATTCTTCCAAGTTCTCATATCCAGTCATAATGAAAAACAAAAACATCAATTTAAAGTCCAGTACATAAACAAGTAACATTGTCAGAAATTTTAAAATGAATCTCTTAGTTATACACATGTGCAATTTTGACTAACATGGACATTTAGTCTCTACACTCATTGTATGTTAAATTTACTTTCTTTGGCTGAAAAAAATAACTTTGCCTAATATATAGATAAATAGATTTGAAATAATGTTGACATATAGATAGATATAAATGGTATCATATTCGAGCGTATATATAATTAAACTGACTCATATATAGGTGAAATTAATCCAAACTACTAATATAATGACATTCAATGTGTTTATATAATATATAGGTTTACCATACTCCTGGAATAAGCTCCTGGGCTTTTAGTGCTATCAGGGGTTGTAAGAATGTCCGGGAATTTGAGAATTTTATGACTAAAGAGGATTTTTTTTAAATTTTAGACCTATATTTACGATATAGTGTTTTTATACATTCTCTTTCGACTGTGCATATTTAACTATGAAGCTCGGAAATTAAAAGCTATTTCTATCATAGGAACAGGTGCATTTCAAAGATATATTCTGTGAATAGATTTGTCAACTACTGAAAAGAAACTCAACAAATTTATATCATCTTTTGCCAAAGAATTGTTAAGCATTCTAATAGAAACTTATGAGGTTAAGGAACGAAAACTCTCCCCAAGGGTAGACAACTTTTATAATTCTAGTATCCAATACGTATAGTTGTATAGAACCAGTTTTGATAGTCAGCCAATTTCGGTGGATAAATTTACAAAATGAAATTGTCCGGTTTCAAAAGACTGATATTTTCACTTGCAATAAGGTAGTTCGTTATATCTTTGCTTGAGACATCTGCTCAAATTGTGACGGGCTCACGCGTCTTTTCATTGACATGTCCTTTTGGGTTCTTTGGGGCCAAAATGAATGACAACTCTTTTCCAAACAACCCAAGAAGTAAAGCGAGAAGGAAATATGCAAATTAGAAAGCTTTTAAATATCAGAAGTTTAGAGTAAGTGGGGTGGCATTTGGGGAATGTTATGATAGTCCGTGATACAAATGTGAAGAGGTTTTGAAAGGTTAAGTGACAGCCAACAGAAGTTACCCGTGACAGAGAGCCCTTAGGTCAAGGTGCATACCATTGCACGCCAGTGCACCGCAACTTCAAATAGAATTAAATAGAGTGATACTTCGTGGGACGATAAGGGTAGGAGTGACTATTTAAATATTCGGATCTGTGATCGCAATTGAATTGAGCTTAGGCGAGTTAGTTATTGATAGTGGTCCGGGTTACGTTATTTCGGTATTATATATATTGTGTGTTTAGCCACAGTAGATTCTTTCACATATCATATTATTATCTAATCTGTTAGAGGTTTAAGTAAAGATTTTAATAAAGTCATATTAAGATCATGGCAGCTTCTAGTTCTTCATTTATTCCTACACCTCCAGTTCACATTGATAATCAAGGAGAAGGGCACCCGAAGGGGGCGTCCTTACAAATTAACGATAATTTTTTTTCAAATATGGTAAACATTCGGCCTGCAGAAAAGGATAGAACCTTCAGTATCTACTGTTAAACATCTGCTAAATGTTAAAATTATTGCAGAAAACTTCCTTATCAGTAATTTTATTATATATTTAAAACACACAAACAAAGCATTTCTGAAAAAATTATGACTTTTTGTTGTTGCTATTTCTCGAGAATCTGACGAAACCAGACATGATCCATTTTAAACAGTTGACTCATAAAAAGACGAAAGAGACAAGAAGGAGGTCCATATAGATCAGGGGTGGTGAACCTTTATGGATCAACGTGCCATTTTTTCTAAAGAAGTGTTTAATGAAGTATAGACGTGCCGTCAAATAATTTTGACTTGTGATTATTGGGAAAATAATAAAACTAAATGCTAACAACACAAATCTCTTTATTTACTACGAAAAAATATCTTTTGCACTTCTGTTGTTGTAAATTGTATGTGGATGACAAATAACTTATATTATTATACGTAAAATCTTAGGAGAGCCCACACCCTTGGCGACAAACCCAAAAAAACACCAAGCTAGAACGAGATGGCCTCAAGCGAAAACGACAATGGTGGCAAGTGAATATAGCGGGATAAGGTGGATGCGTAATGAAATGTATGTAAACAATACAGAAATTAAACATTTAAGATAAATATAAAAACAGCTCTTACTTTCTTACTGCTGATCTTTTCCGAGTGGAGGGTACCGCGTAACGACTTATTTTATAAAAGCCTTGAAGGTCTCATCACTAAGCGAATGATCGTGTGAGAGCCGCCATATATATTCTGCGAACATACCTACGACGTGGCTGATACGATTTTGAAGAAAGCGTTTTATTGCCTACCATGTTACATCATGCCGATCATTAGAATTATTACATTCATAACTCGAAGCAATCAATCTTTCCTTCATATACCATTCAATCAATTCTTTCTTACTTTTCGCATTCAACAAAGACAAACAATTCTAAGGTATATTCACTTACACACGTAGCCATACTTCCACCCCGGTGCCCAACAACAAAATGAAATTCAAAATGCCCAACAACAAAATGAAATTCAAAATGCCCACCGACAAAATATGAAAATTCCTGAAATAGTTAGGTTTATCATATCTAATGTATCAAAGTAGGGTTACCAAGATGGCACAATTACCGCCAACCGAAATAATTCTCGCCGAGGGTGTGGGCTCTCCTAGGACCGAACCTTATTATAAGATGTTACTTTTAGTAGAATGTGCATGCTGAATTGGAGTCATCTGCCAAATGGTTTCTAAGCAATTAATTATTTTTGCTGTGGTTCACTTTTTTGACAAGAGAATTTGTAATTTTTCTCAAAATGCCGTTTTACAGGCGATGTTCTGCAAAACACTGTTCCAGAACATAAAACACACGCCGCTTTGACGCCTTTACTAATCATGCCGTATTTCTAGATTCAGGGTGTGAAAATTTCTGTTACATTTACTATCTTGCACTTTTTGTGCTTTTGGCTGAACTAGCCATGTTAAATAACAGTTAAAAATCGTAAATATAAAACAAATAAACTTAAAAATACAGTTTTGTCAACGAAATTAACTATACTATGCGTAGACAAGTTTTACATCATAAGCAACTGTAGTGTTCAAGACGTCACTAAGGGCAATAACTAAGAGACAGGAACAAACGAATGTGCTCACCGCCGCCTCGCTACTGATAACTCGCGTTTGTTCCTAATATTTCATTGTGAATTTTGTCATTTTGAAATAAAATGCAAACCATTTTGATATCTGGCGTGGCCAAAATATTGTGTCGCGTGCTATTCAGGGCACCCGTGCCACTGGTTCGCCATCCCTGATATAGATATTTTTTTAGAAAGATCCGTAGAACTCATTATGTGCTTGGGAATAGCCTGGTGATCGTGACACTTTGCACCGAATGAGAGTATCTTTTTGTTCTCTAAGAACGGGAGGCACTCTATATGGCCACTAGCAAGACGTTAGAGTGTTGCCTGGGAGCCTGTGTCACATCTGAGGGCTTCAGCCGTACCATGTCTATTTCTCTCTAACCAATGATGAGGGAGAGGCTCCCTCAACTCCATCAAATTTTGAGATTTTTTTCAGCGAGAACAGAAGGTCGTTCACACTTTATGGAAACGATTTTGTAATTTCTTTTCTCGTTTGCATTTTCAGATAAAACTTTAGGAACTTCAGAATAATCGTATACAAAGATTTTGTTTCGCTTGGAATGGGAAAATAAAACATTTATTTTAAAAATGGCTTTGTGATGGGCTCACGCGTTTTTTCATTAACATATCCTTTTGGGTTCTTTGGGGCCAGAATGAATAGCAACTCTTTTCCAACCAACCCAAGAAGTAAAGCGTGAAGGAAAGATACAAATTAGGAAGCTTTTAAATAACAGAAGCTTAGAGTAAGCTGGGTGGCATTTGGGGAATATTATATTAGTGCGTGTGGCAAGTGTGAAGAGTATTTCGCGAAATTAGGTGACAGTCAACAGAGGTTACTTGGTACAGAGAGCCCTTAGTCAAGGTGCATACCATTGCACCCCAGAGAGCCGCAACTTCAACTAGGATCAGATAGATTGATATTTCGGGGGACATTAAAGGTAGGAGGGACCATTTAAATATTCGGATCTGTGATCGCATTGGAATTGAGTTTAGGCGAGTTAGTTATTGATAGTGATCCGGGTTACGTTATTTCGGTATTATATATATTGTGTGTTTAGCCACCGTAGATTCTCTCACATATCATATTAGTATTTAATCTGTTATTGGTACAAGTTAAGATCTTAATAAAGTCATATTAAGATCATGGTAGCTTCTAGTTCTTCATTTATTCCTACACCTCTAGCTCACGCTGATAATCTAGGAGTAGGGCACCCGAAGAGGACCCCCGTAGAGCTTCTGAAAATAATATATGGCTAGAAGGTTGCCTAATTACGCTTTCCAAGGAGAAATATTCCTATGAAGAAACTAAAAAGAGGTGCAAAAATCTCGACTATTGCATTTTAATCAAAGGTATTATAATACTTTACATTTGAAAAGAAAACCGTGCCTAGCAGAAAGTAAAACCGAAAGCATGACCACGAAACCTCTTCCAAAGACTGTTACAAAGCAGGCAACTATCAAGAAAGTGAAGTCTTATCTTAAAAGAAAATCCGGCGACTCAAAGATTCATTGCATCGAAACTAAGAATGTTTTCCGGAACGGTAATTAAAATCATTCATAAGGATTTAAAGTTAAAACAGATGTTTAAACCTGAAGTTCATCTTCCTTTTTAAAACATAATGCTGAAAGAAAAGCAAATTGAAGAAAATTATGTAAAAAACACCTAGCTGCTGAAAAATGGAAATCTGTGTAACACTCGGTGAGGTATAGGTATATTTAAGTGACTGTAGTTAAAGAAGAATAACTTTCTATTTCTCAGTTGACGGAAATGACTGAACTAAATGGCTTCGTCAGCGTACAGTAAAGTTCCCAAACAGATTCATGATAGTTGCAGGATTTTCTAACAATGACGAATTAAAAATCAAAAAGGTCTCTAGTAAAGCTTAAATTAATTCACTCTACTATCAGCAGAATACGTAGGAACCAATTTTTGAAGAAGAAATTCCAACTTCATATGGAAAAGACATTGATAAAGTTTAGCTTCATATGGACAAAGCCTTTAGTTACACGCTTAAGTCAACCGCCGCTTATTTAGCAAAGAAAGAATCAGAAACATAAATAAAG
Organism: Trichonephila inaurata madagascariensis; assembly: GCA_019973955.1. Taxonomy (NCBI): domain Eukaryota; kingdom Metazoa; phylum Arthropoda; class Arachnida; order Araneae; family Nephilidae; genus Trichonephila; species Trichonephila inaurata. The sequence goes on along the minus strand of BMAV01021874.1, from coordinate 75,705 downwards.
TGTATCCGATTTCATTAAATACGTGTAAAATCACCCTAAGCCCCACCAATGAATTTGTGCTTTTGGCTTATTAAAACGAGCCTTAGGAAAACAGCATCGAAGAACGCTGAAGGGGATTTGGAAAACAGTTTAAGAGGAATGGAGTCAAATTCGTATGGCTGTACTAAGAAAAAGTTTACTTTCGTGAAAGATTTGAGCTAGAGCTATTGCCAAAAATCAAGGCTATCAGATAAAAGCAAATTTCTACAAAAAATACTGTATTTATTGATACTAATTAACTATCAAAATTGTTTCTATAAAGTGTGAACGTACTTCTGTATAATTCGAGACAGGTAAGGGCAGAAGTGAAAAGAGTTCGAAGATTATAACTCTCCTTTGCTAGTTGTCTGCCATTTCATTGTCGTAAAGATACATATAAGACATGTTACATATTGTAAAAAATGCAACTAAGTAAATGACATTAATGTTGCAATAAATGTTTCAAAGTAATTTCAAAAATATGTTCTGGGTTGGGTCCCCAAAATATGGTCAGCCTACTAATATATAACTGAGGTTTCTACTATTCTCCATTCATATTTCGAACTTACAAAATATTATTATGCTTAATTAGTGATTATATTAGAGCACTGTACACTTAATATATAAAACAAAAGCCAACATTTATTTAGCTTCTGCAAAACGTAACTCAAATTAATATTTCAAAACACATAATTCAAAGAAAATTAGCGGTTCCGAAATCACAGAAACCATTGCACAATGTCAACACGCGCCTTTCAATGCCAATCCAAATCTCTGAAAGATTGGGAACCCCCTTAATTCATTGTGTGACTCTCGAAATGAACAGCCCCTTGAGAGGAGTTGTCTCTCCCCAATGTGCGACAATTAAGCGAGAGCTATCGTAATTGAAACCGCTTTTAAATAGTTTCATTAAGGACTGCAGCGTTCTGTCGTCATGAGATGTCTCCCTAAATTTGACCTGAAGCCTATTTGTGTTAAAATCGTATCCATTGTGTAACGACGTTTCAAAATGGTTGTTAAATTGCCTTCGAGTCATGGGGATTTTATTGCATTAGAAGTGCTGTGTGGTTTGAGTGAATCATTATGAAAACGTCAAGGACTCCTTCAATTTAATGGGCTCTTGAATACAATAAGATAAAAATAGTACATTCAGAACTGTACAACTGGGAGGTATTCTTAAGGTATCCGACAACTTGCGCGACAACGGTTTTTTAAAAAAAATTGAGACATGGGGATTTTTTTGTGGTTTTCAGATTTATTTAGTACATTTTAAGAAAGATATGCTAAAATTAAGAAGTGAAAAAGAACTTATTATTACTAAAAGGGGAAAAAATTGGTAACAATTTACAAAAAAATACATAAACGGGCCCATTCTGTACCAAAAGTTTATGAACAAATTTTCAATTTTTCAATTTTGTTGTGTTGCTTTGCTATTCGTTTTTGAAAGGATCTTCAGAGTAAGAGATATTTTAATTTTTACAAAAACAAGCTCTTTATCTTACAATTAGTTATATGAAATTGCTTAAAAAAACAGTGATTATACTCACATAAGGAGCTGTAAATTTTGTAATAAAACATTGATTGATTAATCTGAAATTTGAAACACTTCTACTATTAAACAGAAAATACACAAAACATTTTAGTTAATTATATTTAAAAATTTTTTGAGCAATCGCTGTCCCCGTTTGAGCATTTTCAAAAAAACACATTTCGAGTAAAAAGCATTTTAAAGTTTGACATTTTGCTTCAAATAACGGCCTCTGCATTTACTAAAACACTTGTATGTTTTGTTCGGGTAAATGGAAAAAAATAAACTTGTTATTTTTATAAAGCTAATAAGATGATCTATGAAAGAAAACCATAAGAGAAATGTCAGTTTATGGCAAAGTTCACAATTTTAGGGTAGTCAGGTACCTTAATAGAAACTTTCAAAAATATATGTTTTTAATTTGGAAATAAAAGTGGTTTTATCATTTATCTAAAAATGACAACAACAAAAAACCATTTTTTTACTACCTCATCTTAATTGTGTGAACTTTTTAAATACTGTGTTGTTAAGAAAGTAATTTCGATTTTTTTTTTGTATGAAGTGTTTCAGCCCCAAAATATTAACTTTAGTCTGTCAAATGTCTTCCATTCTGTTCAATTTACCTGTTGATATTTTTTAAAAACTTTATGGATCCTCTTTCAATGCGATTCTGGTCCTTATAACAAAATAATCGACCACGAGTGATTTAAGGTCAACGTTATTATTAAAATTATCTACCATTTAAAAGTTTTGTAAAACTTGAAATAAATGATAATTAGATGAAGTGAGATCACAGCTATATAGAGGAGTGGCATCACTTCTCAACGAAGTTCTACTAATTTCGTACGTCTTGCAAAGGGTTATGTTAATAAATTATAGTTTAAAAAAACTAAAAAATCACGCTTTTATAGTTAATCAAACTAAGAAGTAAAAAATAATTCTTAGCATAAGAATAAAATTATTAACGAGAGTACAAATGTCATTGTGGTAAAAGCGTGGGGTGTGCTTTGTACTACATTTTTACACTAACTCAGCATGTCGGAATAGAACTAGTAAGATATTATAACAATTGGTATAAGGCACCTCACTCTTCTCTAGTGCAATTTCTAGAGCATAAAATTGCACTATAAATGAACAATTTTTATGCTTAACAGTCAAAAGACACGCATCTTTTAACTGAAGCCCCCATTATTAAGCAGTTTAATCATAGACAGAACAATTCGACACGAAAGCCTTCTCTAAATTTGGTCCAGATTCCACTTGTATTAATGTGCTGACCTTTGTATAATTGATGCTCTATTGTGACTGTTAAATTGTATTAGGGTGAGTTTTGGCATGCTTGAATTAATTGCATTAGAACATGACTTGTGATGCGGTTAAGTAAGGAAGAAAATGCGAAGAATGTTACGTAAATTTCAGGAATTTCGTGACGAATCGTAATAAAGAGCCCCTTTGGTAAAATATTCACATGTGTGTTTTATAACATTAGAATTTGATTATTTTTCGGTCTACATGGTTACGGAAATGCTAGATTATTATTAGAGGATTCATGTTATAAATTTTTAACAGATGCTTATTCAATAATTTTTCAATTTTTATTTCATTAACTATATAATTTTATGTTTTATTTATTCGGTAAACAATTTCCATTTATAATAGGCAATGAATGAAACTGTAATTTAAAACGTATAGGCCATGAAAGGCGTATAATTCCTTATGATTCTTAAGAGAACTAATTTTAATAAATCTAAAAAAAAAGGCATGTGCAGGATAGAACCCGCGAAGCTCTGGTTCGTAGCAGGGTAACATGACGACTAGACAAAAGTGTTCACCACTATCCGGAAGCTGTTACTGGCTTAAGAAGATAACGCTAACCTTTTTTAAGTTATTTAATATTATTTTTTATATTTTATCATGTTTCATCTGATGATTTTAAATAAGAAAGAGGATCCAGAGCGAGAAAGTTGCAAAATTATCATCAAGAAATGATTGAATACAATAGGGACATAATTGGTGTTTATATCTTTCAACGTACTCAAAGCAAATAATATTAATAAATACATTGTATTTTTCAAAAGGAATATATTTCATTTAAAAATATGTTACAAAATTAAATTAATATTCTTATTGTTTAAACAAGCATGAATATATATACAGGGAAATACGCTTAACGCGAAATGCGTAAGACGAAATATCGGTTAACATGAAAAAATACAATGGTTCCGAAAAACTATTATGTATTTTCATTACATTTGTTTTCTCTTAACACGAAAAGATTCCCATTCTGGAAATGAACAAAATATGGGAAACACCAGCCAGATTGAACAGTCCTGTTTATTGTATTATCGGAACAATTCACTGCAGTAGATGATGATAATGTGTGTACAGCCCCAATTATGGCAGACAGACATTTTGGAGTTCGTTCAAAGCTCAAAAATTATCATTGATACAGATTCCGATGTTGAAAATCAAATGAATAATGCAGTTTTTATTCTCACATCATCCGAAATGAGGAATGTCATGAAAAGTATGCGCAGGTATTTAGACGCACATTTCAATGGTGGTATGAATAACAAAATGGACGATATCGAACAATTTGTTGACAATTTTATATTAAAAAAACAAAGCAAAGAAAAACATCTGATTATTTTCCCAAAACTCAATAAATGTTTTGTTTTTCAAAAGATTTGAAAATTTTGTATTAAAATTCTTTAAAAGCTCTAGTGAATGTTTTTGTTTCATTGATTTTTATTAAATATGTGCACATATGCATATCCATGTAAATAAACTCTAATAAATTTTATTTTTTGTTGATGTAAGGGTTTTTTTTTTTTTTTTTTTTTGCAATATTTTTTAACAGGAAAAAATATTTCATCCCTTCATTTTCGTGTGCAGCAATTTTCACTGCATTCTTAATTCAGAGATTCTTAATTTTACGATCTTAAATTCTTAATTTTACGATTCTTCTCTCTTTACGATTCTTAATTTTACACACAAAAGTCTTAAAAAATCTTGTTTGATTTGGTGTCAGATTTGATTCAACAGATTTCCACTCAACCTTTTTGCCAAACTATCCTATTTTGGAATTTTAAGAGTTCAGTTGACGCATGCGTAAATGTGGCTAACAATCCACAGCCAGATTTTAACATCACGTTCATTAACCCCTAATAATCTCATAATTTATAAGGAAGAGGTACAAAAACGCCCATTTTTTATTAAAAAAAATTGTATAAAAATATGCTTAGTTTGAAATAAACTAGCAGAAAATAATTCATCTTTAGTTGCGCATTATAAAAAGCATGGTACTGCCATCGGTTGCGTTGAATAATAAATAAAAAAAATTTCCAGGTATAAGAACTGGTCTTTTTGATGCGTTACTTTTGAACTTTTCGACCCGGAAATATCATGGGCATAAGAAATAGAGGACGAAAAATCACATCATCATTTTGACGGCAGCCAGAAGAAATGGACTCAAAATCGAGTCTTCAATATTAAATGTGATGCCGTTATAAAAGTTTTATATAAAATTGGTGTTTCCAAAGCTATATATATATATATACTTATAAATTTGCGTAATTTATTAAATTTTAAGTCAAAATTTTGCATCTGATCGCATAAACTAGTCGCGTGTTAATGAAACACGGCTTATTATAAATTAGCACATGATTTAAGTGTATTTTTGATTTTATCAAGAGTTTTTCTTACGAGAAAATGGTTCAAAACTGCTTACATCCTTCTTCAATTTTAAAAAAAAATCTTCAAAATTTTCTAGGAATCTCATTGAGATGTTGAAGTATTTGAATTTATATTAAAATTTTTGAATATAATGAATTCATGCTTTTTTCAATAAAGTAGTAAACAAGTAATAGAAAAAAAATTAAGTCAATTCCTACTTAGGTCAACGAAGAAAATTTTTATTTTAGGTACTTTTTATTAAGGTATCCGACTAGGTTAAAAAAGTGCTTTTTAGGTGTTTGGTGTTGTTTGGGTTATTAGGGAAAAAAAGAAATTAATTATTGAGGAAAAAGGACTACTACATAAAACTAAAAAGTTTCTTAAGTTATTTTTATAGCATTTACTTTATCAAACTAATAAAAATATTTTTTTTAATTCGTTTTTCGAAGAATGAAATTTTTGCGATAATTTAAGCACGAAAAACGGGATATCTTCCAAATAATCCAATCAAATTCAATGAATTTTATAACATATTTGCTATGGGCCCTCAGAGTGTAACAAATCGTAGGTTTTAAGACAGCTACATTTAATCACACTTTACATCCATTTTTAGCTGAGAACATGCAATAATTTTGACGAAAAATCAAGAACATCAAATTTAAATGCTAATAAAATATTTATTTCTTAAAATATTTTTTATCCTGCGGTTTGTGACACTTCAGAGGGATCAAGAAGTATGTCAATGATGTTTTGTTTGCATATTGTGCAATTTATTTTTATCTATCACGTTTTTCTTAAAAGATTTTGCTGAATTTTCCTAAAAATAATTTTTTTTCAAAAAAAAAAAAAAAAAGGGGTGATACACATTTTAGTTATTTAATAATTATGACTTTTTAAGCCTATTTATATTCTTTAAAACAATAAAATTATTCAGAAAATCAATTTTTGAAAAATTGGTCTCCGAACCTCGTCGGATATCTAGTCTAATAATTACAATTAATTTAAATATGTATATACATATGACAGAATCACACTATTAAGTGTCAAAATTTTAGTGGAAAGCGATTTTCCTTTTTATAAAGGGTGTTCGACTATAGTATTTTTGTTTGTTACTATTTATTCATTTATATAAATCCCATTCTCTGAAATTAGTCCATCCCAGGTAGGATTCAAATCCACGACATTTGGATGAGAAGTCCATTGCGCTACAGGGGCACAACAAACGATTTTCCTTTTTATATATGGTATTAGACTATTATTTTGTTTGTTACTATTTATTAATTATTCAAGTTTAACTAATGAATTAATACTTGAAAAAACTGTATTAACATCAACTGTTATCCAACACAAGTTTTAAAAAATATATTTTAACTTGAATGGATGAATGGAAAGTATTTTATTGACGACAGAAAATTTGAACACAATATATATATAGGGAGATTGGGAACTAATAATAGGAATTGAACAAAATGATAAAACTGTTTCCAAAGCTCATTTATTATGCTTTAAATTCTAAACTTTCTGTTTTTAAAAAAACTTGTATTAATATATAATAATAATTAATATATAACCTAATATATGTATTAACCTAACACTGCGGACTCCCAAGATTTTGATCCGCCTTCCCGTGATTCTCAACTTACGGCTGAGGGACTTAAAGGTTCCTTAATAGTCCAAAGAGTGCCTCTGATACTTATACAGACTTTCCTTATCATATGAAGCTCGATGTTTCTACTATTTTTTTTAATATATGTGGCAGTGTGATATCGATATAAACCAGTTATAGCCACCACGTGATGATGATCGTTTTGGCGTGATGGCTAAGATACTCTTTTTCGGAATGGAAGGTACCCGGTTCGAAACTCCTTCATTTTTTCTGTGCAGTAGTGGCTATGTAGCTGCAAATAATAAAATATCTGCGTTAATGTTCTTCTTCGAAACACATGTTCTAGTAGAGTTTTTCAATGGGAGAAATTTGCTGATCTAGTCAAAGATGGCACATCTTCAATTTTTCCACGAGTCCTTTTTAAGTCTATAAAAGAGGAAACTCTTGAATGTTCAATGAGGGATCTTCACGAATCCTTAAGG
>BMAV01021874.1:0-59366 GCA_019973955.1 Trichonephila inaurata madagascariensis | reverse complement strand
GAACTCGGGGCCAGCGAGCTGCAAGTTTGAGTCCTGAGGACACTGAAGACTCACCGTGTAGAGGTTGCTGATGCATATTGAATCTGTCAAGCTCTAAGTCCTTCTATTGATGTGGCGTGCTAGTTTGTACAGAGAGGTTCCAGCTCAGGCGTCGTCCTCATCACTTTACCGAGGCACAAAATTACGAGGTCCATCACCAATAACGCTCAAGTTGCTGTATTGTGCGACGTTAATATAGTTATAATTGTCACTAATCAGCTGTCCAATGATGAAAAGGGGTCTGTTCTTCGAGATGCGAACCACGGACATGCATAGACTTACTTAGCAAACAGAGGTGGTATATTTTGTCTTCTGTCTTTATTATTTCAATAAGAATTATTACTTTTTATCAGTGATAAATTATTTTCATGTACAAATATGCTTAATTTGCTTTGAAAAAAGCTATTTTCAAAGATAAGTTTGTAAGCATATTGTTGTTTTAAGAAATATTTTTTCCAATATTTAAAGCATTAGTAAAATTACAAAAAATATTGAAGCATTAGAGTAACGGAAAAATTTGTACACTGTAAAATATTTATATAGAAAGAACAATGATAAAGTTGAGCTTCATATGTACAAAGCCTCCAGTACACGTCTAACTGAACTGCCGCTTATTTAGCTAAGAAAGAATCACAGAGAAACAGGAATAAAGTGTATCTCAATTGATTAAATACGTGTAAAATCACCCTACGCTTCTGCAATGGACTTTTTTTGCTTTCGGTTTATTAAAGCGACCCTTAAAAAAATGGCATCCAAGAACACTAAACGGACTTTAGAAAACGATTCAAGATGAATGGAGTAAAATTAGCATGACAGTATATTAAGAAAATGTTTACTTTCATGAAAGCTTCGAGCTATAGCTATTGTCAAGAATCATGGCTATCAAATAGAAGCAAATTTCCACAAAAATGCGATATTTATTGATAAAAATTAACTATCAAAATCATTTCCATAAGATGCGAATGATTTTTTGTAATTGTTGTACGTGGATATGACATTGAAAATTATATATAGTCCTTTTTCATCTAATATATTACAAAAATGATGCATTGATAAATAATGCTGGATTCAATATATTCGAAATGAATACGTTCACTGCATTTGAAATAAACTGTTTCATCTAAAAACAGATGAATTAGTTAAAACCCCTTGTGCGTGCATGTAACAAAAATGTGTGACGAATCTGTAAAAACTACGTCTAGAGAATTCTTTTTCCATTAGTTAAAACATAAAATTTTCAAATACACATTACGCAAATAATTATTATTTAGAGGTTATTCTTATGCAAAGCACTCTTAATTATATATTAATTTAAATAAATTTCTCTCACTCATAAATGAACACTTTCTGCAAATTATTTGACCTATATCCTTCAGTTTGACACGTACAAGTAATTACCGTTATAATTTCATGGCATTCTTTATTTTCTATGAATTCAATCCTAGCAGTCATGGGTATAACATTCGAGAATAGAATATAATGCTCTACCTAAATAAGATATTAGTTAATATATCCATTCTTCACATGTGTATATTGAAAAAAAACAAAAGAAATTAAAGGGATATAAATTTTTATCTAGTTAATTTTAAGTAAATTGCAAATTAAAGAAACAAAAAAGTTCTTATAGCTTATCTCTGCCCAACGAAAAATCATATTTGCCAAATTTTAAGTCTGTAGCTTAATAGTTGAAAAAAAAATTATCTATAACGCCCCTGTAAACCCCTTGTGGGTCGACTTTTGTAAACCCCCTTCTCAGTAGATCTCTGCTTAGCAAAAGTATTATGTTTTCCTTATTTTAAAGTTGTATATGCTTAGTAACTCGTAAAAATTATTTTTTTATATTAAACGCCCCCTTGTAAGAACCCCCGGGGGTAGATTTTCATAAAACTTCTTTCTCAGTGGATCTCTACTTCATGAAAGGAACATACCTGGCGAATTCCTAATCTGTAGGTCTAATAGTTAAAAAAAATTGAATATTTATCTATAACGGCACTTAACCCTTCGCAACCCTCCTTGGGTGTCGATTTTCGCAAAACTCTTTCTTAGCGCATCTTTACTCTATGAACGAAACCTGCGTACCAAATTTCAAATCTGTAAGTCTAATAGTTCAAAAACGGGAATATTTATCTATAATGCCCCTTTAGTCCATTGCAACCCACCTGAGGTCGATATTTGTAAAGCGTCTTTTATAGCGGATCTCTACACCGTGAAAGGAACATGCAAGCCAAATTTCAAGTCTTCTGGAGATATCGTGATGAATGAGTGAGGGAGTCTCTTTTCTCCGTTATATATACAGATAAACCTCAGTCTGTTATTCTTATGAATTTCGGCTAACTTTGAATTCAAATGATGAAAGCTTCTTTTAAATAAAAGAATAAAAATGCAACAAGTTGTAACTGGTCTATCCGAGAGCCTTCACTAATCCTCTTGGGGTAAATCTATTTCGTTTAAGTGTTGTTCTATTGAAAACTTTCTCCCGAAGAAGAAGGCACGGTTTATGAAAATGAAGGATTGTATTTAAGCATTAATTTTTAGGTACGCGAAATTAGTGGTTAGTGTAAAGTAGTTGAGAGATAGTCGAGAGTTACTCGAAGATTAATTGCTGAATGATTAAAGATTGCTAATTGACGATTTAGTCGATAAGTTAGAATTGAATAATAACGACCGAAAGTCGAACAATTCAGAACGGAAGTACAGTAATTTAGTCCATAGACATCCAAAGCATTCCAGGAATAAGTTAATTGAATTATAATCAAATATATTAAGTACCTTTCTGCCGTGTAATAGCTCATATACTTAGTAGAAGTATGCATTTCCTACCCTGGGTTGTTAATTTAAGTGAGAGAATAATAAATTAGAATTGTTCTGATTATGGCTGATCTTTCTTCTAACCCTCCAAACACCAATGAACTCGACAGTGCGTTTATCACAAAGTAAATGAGAATATTAAGTCATAATTTTGTGAATAAGTATTTATTAATGTCGCACAACACGAGGGCTATTGGTGATGACCCCCATAATTTTGAACCATGATCAAGTGACGAGGAACGATACCTAAGCCGGAACCTACCTCTTCGTACTACTGTCTCACTCTAACAGATTCCACATGCATCAGCCCTCTACATAGTGTTTCTTCAGTGGCACTAGGGATCGAACTTATGATACACCGGCCATGAGTTCCTGACCAAGACTACTAAGCTACCTCGCTTCGTAACACCCTTGAGCTATGTTATTAGTACACAGATATTTCTCACTGTCAAACTTTAAGAATTCAATTATATGAATACTGCTGCAGAGTCTACATAAGCCAGTAACAGCCTCCGGACAGGGATGATCACTTTTGTCTAGTGGTATGTTATGTGCTAACGGAACCGAGCGTCACGTGTTCTGTCCCCCGTATACGAACCTCCACAGTACTCTAAGCACCAAAGACATTTTTTAATTGATCCCTAAATGTTAATCTTACTGTCCCATTTCAAAGTTTCAAGTTTTTAAATTGTATTCAAAGTGCGTTGAGAGATACTCTCAAATGTTTTGATTCAAGATTGAGCAATTGTTTTGGAAATGCCGAATTGGTACTTCCAGAACAATTTCTGTAGCACGATGTGGCAACTTGTGCCACAGATGTTTGGTAAACTCTACAAAAGGGAATTTTAGGAACATCTTCCCTATCCAATGGGAAAATTCAATTGAACGAAAAGCAATTAATTGTTTCTTTAGGCACTTTGGCAACGATAATTCTTGTACTGATTTATTTTTATTCAGTCGATTGCTGAATGAATGTAACGTTATTATCTGATATTATATTTGATGTACTAGTAGTAGTTTCATATTTTACATCTTTTAGTTTGTTAATAAAATGATGTAATTAAATTTTGCAATATCTGACTGGAGTTGAACAACACAGACAACAAAATAAGGAAATATATTACGTATAAATATAAATCTTTCAAAAAATTCCCCTCACCTTGGCAAAATATAAATGGAATGAGTAATGAGCAACGTTCAAGTTGTGAATCATATTACGTTATCGTGGTTCAACACTAAATAATATTGTTTATTAATAACCAAAAGACACACGAAATATTTAGCAACTATTTCAGTTGGACACAGAAATAGGCAAACAGAATATAGAATGCCAACGAAAAGTCCTGCCATGATTATAATAATTTATTACAAAATAGCCATTTAAAGTAACCATGTAACTTTTGCATCACTGGATATAGGGCAGTTTTAAAAGTTTTATTGTTTAATAGATGACACAGAAATGCTCCCTTAAGAGTGACTTGGAGGAACATCTGTTAGAAAGACATCCTTTCCGGCAGAAATGGCGTTGATTCAAGTGAAATCCCAACGTGGCTTTGGCTTCAATAAACGAATTTGCACATTAATGTTCAGCGTAAATTTCGACATTGTTATGGACGTCCTGATGCATTGTTGTTCTGATGAAAAATCAACAAGGCGATGGTATGAAATGTTTAAAGAAACAGACAGCTTAACAGAAGACACTAGGAACACTAGGCGTGAACTGGAATACCGCCTATATAGACATTCTTCGGGCTACCAAGGGTACTATGGAGTAACGTACACCCCCGCATCGCAAGGGTTCCAAAGATTATGGGGTTTTTTTGCAATTGTTTGTAAGATCCGGCTTAAAGCCCCAAACCTGACTTTTCACGGGGGAGGGGGGCTAAAATTCTCTGTAACGCCACTGCAAGGGGGTAAACGTTACAATTTACTGATGTAAATCGTCTTGTAAAAAATTCATAACAATACTTACATTACATCCAAACAAATTTATATCTGAATATAATAGTTTGAGCACAATAAATATAATTATAATCAGGGCAAGATTTTGGGTTCACCCTGCATATTAAATGTATAAAAATAAACAAGTCAAATAACTTACAGTGTACAATATAATGCACATTATAAGAATCACAGATTAATAGTTAAAATGCACAGATTAAGAAAGAAAGAAAAATATTTATAATCTGAACAATTATAATTTTTATAATTGAATTAGGTATTCATCTTGCCAAATATTCGACAGGATTCTTTTTTTTTTTTTTGATCAAGCTAATTTACGTCGAAAAAACAAAAAGCCTAGAAAATTAATTAAAACAAACAATAATATTTTTTTACTATTAAGAATCGAAAAATAAATCAGCTTTTAAATCTTTATTATTCCTTGTCAATAAATACATTGTGAAACAAATTAATTTTGGATCTCGGAAAGTTTTTTTCCCATCAGAACCTGGGAATCTGATTATTAATTTTAAAATCTGAAAAACAAAGAAAAATCACAAAAAAGATATTATAACAAGTATCTTCTAGTAACTAAAAAGTAATTTTTGATTATTTTGTTTCTAATTTATTCTGACTTTTTTTTCTTTACACCTAATTGTTCAGTTTCCTATTTAATTTTCATCTTTATTACAATTTTAAGACTTCCCCTTTTTCCACGAAAATCTAATTTATTCATAGGTTTTTGGAAAACAAATAGCAATTAAAAATACTAGGTGTTAATATTTATCCCACTTGTTTTAAGAAAATGATTTCATTAATGTTTACCTCAAGGTAACATAATTAATTTAAATGAATCATAAACCTTTTTCTCTCTCTCACGCACACATTAAAGCTCATCTTTATTCTTAATTACAAGCATTTCGTTTTAATTAATTTTGGCTTTATTTATTTGATCTGAGATATTAACTTTGAAGAATATATTAGAAACTTTTAAGAATTGGAAAAATTGTCTAAAAGATTATATGTTTTTTCATTGTCTTTTTTTCGAAAAATTTAAATAGCTAGTTTAATTTTCTTAAGGTATACGACTACGTTCGGAACCATGATTTTGCAAAAGCGTATAAATGGATAATATTTAGTGTCACTTAGATTAGATTACATGTATAAAATTGTTTTTATTACTATAAAAAAATTATTTAAATGCAATATTTTGGCAAAAAAACAACAACTTAGAATAATCTTTTTTCAAAATGTTCTCCTTTTATGAAAAATGCTTCTATAATAATAATATTTTGTGTGTGTGTGAAATAATGTGTATTTTTCAAAAATCCTAGTTCAGGAGCTCTGGAGAAGTCTTTACTTTATATAAGCAAAATATTATTATTATAGAAGCATTTTCCGTAAAAGGAGAACTTTTTGAAAATAGATCATTCTAAGTTAATTTTTTGCCAAAATATTGCATTTAAAAAAAAAATAACTTTTTTTATTGTAATAATATTCTTAAAAGAATTTTATATTTTATATGTGTATTCTAATCTAAGTGACACTAAATATGACGAAAATTATCCATTTATGCGCTATTTTAAAATCACTGTTCCGAGCGCAGTCGGATAAATTAAAGTTTTTAAAGAACTTTTTTTTTAATTTTCAAAAAAATTTATTATATCACGAAGAACAAAGCTTTTTAGCTCCACATTCACCTTTAGACAATAGCCCTAATAACAATTATTGGAATTTTAAAAATATGTATGAGTGTATGCTTATTACCATCTCGAAATATAAGCTGGATCAGAGATAGCGTGCCCGCTTCGTAAGTCTAAGGTTGCGGGTTCGATCGTGGCTGGAGTCGATATATTTTCTGGGTGCGAAGATCGTAAGTACGAAAGCCATATGATTATGTACAATCGAAACGATCCCTTGAGTATCACTTTGGCTCTAGTAAAATTAAATCGCGACAAATATCTAGAGAGCTGAAATTAAGAAATTAATTCGAGAGCTCACAAATTTGTGTGGTAACTAATGCCGCCACGAGATGGTGCAATCATGAAATGGCTCTCACATGTCTGCAGAGACTAAGTTAACAATATGCAGCCCATTAGAAAAACCATAAACTAACACGAGGGCTGTTGGAGACGATACTCGTAATTTTGAACCTCGGCTAAGTGAAGAGGATCTGGTACTCCCCCTCTCCGAGATTCCAAACCACGGGAGTCCTTAGAGCCTTGGCAGATTTAACTTGCATCAGCCCCCCCCTACACGACAGGTCTTCAGGGACACTCAGGCTCGAAATCATTATGCGCAGATGACGAGTTCGTGACCATGACCGCTAAGCTACCGCAGTCACTTGAAAATAAGTATGTATCTATTATACCGGGTGTTTCTAAATGAATATCGGAGTTTTAACGCTTTATAGTATTTATTACATATAACTTACAAGTACATTTCATACATCGAATGAAAAAGTAACTGAAACAGAGTTTTACCTACAAGCTTATAAATGTTCAATGTGAGTCTCATTCGTCACACGGCACACATCAAGTCGATAAACGAGTTTATTCCAAACTTTGTTCAGTGTGTCTGAGAAAATTCTTGCAACAGCTGCTTCAATTCTGTGTCTTAAGTCTCGAAGGTCAGCTGGTGGTGGAGGTACGTACGCACAATCCTTAATGAACCCCCACAGATAAAAATAACATGGTGTCAGATCGGGTGAACGTGGAGGCCTTGCGAAACAAGCTTTATTGTGAGACTCTTTGAGGAAATTCCATTGGTCGAGTACAGTGAGGTTCAACCAATCTCGTACTGAGAGATGCCAATGAGGCGGTGCATCTTGCTGCCAAATGAAGTTATCTGGTTCACTTTCTTTCAACTGAGGAAATAGCCGTAATCGTAGAACATCAAGATAGGCAGAGCCAGTTACAGTTGTTTCTCCGAAAACGAAAGGCCCATACACTTTCCGTCGAGATATGGCACGAAAAATATTCAATTTAGGTGAGTCTCGTTGAGTTTATAACACCTCGTGAGGATTTTCTAAGGTCCAAATGTGCGCATTATGAGTGTCCACAGGTCCATTGAGGTGTCCACCGGAACGCTCGTTGCACAGTAATAGCAGATTCAGTCTTTGCAAACTGGGGAACACATAACGCTTTCTGTTCACTAGTTGCCATTTTTCTACTAGCGCGCTGATCGACAGGGTAGGGGGAAAAATGAACATACGTTTCACGCGCATGCGCGCACATGCCAGTAAACAAAACTGTTTCAGTTGGACTTTCATTCGATTTATAAGCTATAATAATAAGTTAAATGTAATAAATACTATAACGCGTTAAAACTCCGATAATTAATTATAAACACCTTGTATATTTCGTTCAACTTAATTTTGAATCGATTTTTAAGAAAAAACATATACTATTAAAGGTGTTTTTATACAATAATTAAATTTCGAAAATTAATATTACAGTTTAAGGAGGGTAAAATATTGGAGAACTTCGGAATTATATATTTATATAATAAGAAAATACAAAATACACAAATAATATATAATAGAATAGTCTAAAACAATACAATTAAAAATTACTATTTCATCACATAGTTTTAAATTTCAATATAAAAATAGGGATCTCTTTACTGTGTTTATGAATTTTAATGTAACAGCTTGTACTTAAGATTTAAGAAGATTTTTTTCCCACAAGTTTTTTTTCATTAAACTTAAGATTTTATAAATCAATCTGTATCTTAATATGTAGTTAATTCCCTTTCGATCAGTTAAAAAATGCTTACACATAATGATATTATTATATTTAAATTTCCCTTTTTCTGTTTGAATACATTATATTTTAAAAAGAACATTTTTTGGAAGATATAATTTAAAAAAGAGAAGTGGATTAATTCATATTTAAATAAATCAGAGAAGAAGAATTTAACAGTAAACACTGGTTGTTATTTCGATTGATAGTAAATCTAAAAATAATGTGAATCTGTCAAACTCCTAGTTCAACCTTTATACAAAAGTCTTAGCTATATATATGTAAATTATTTTTAGTATAAAAGAATTTTCCACATAAGTAGAGGAATGTTTTGAAAGTGTATCATTCTTCTTCATTTTTTTTAAATTGCATTTTAAGTAATTTTTTATATTACTAATATTCTAAAATAATTTTATATGTATATTCTAATCCAATGATGAATCCCCAGCATTTTATATGTCTGTTTGGGTAAATTCCTTGCCCAGTACAACTCAACCCACCACCCGTGTAACTACTTCGACTTCAACTAACTTACTGCAATCACGTGGATGAACGGCACTCTCTCAAGATCGACACTTGAAATAAGACTCCACTCTAGTCATGGCTTATGGTACAAAACGATTTCTTGAATCCTTGGAATAAATTATCGTGATAAACGGCTGCATTTTTCATTTCCTATCAATCACAAACACGTCAACTTAGAAGTACTCCAAGTCATGTTATATAAATACACTCTATACCAAAAAAAAAAGACGCACCAAAAACGAGTTGCCCGATAGCAACAAAATTTTGGTGGTAAAAATAGTATGTACGGAATAGAAAATGATTAAAACTTCAGAAAAATTGAATGATTTATTTCAGAGTTACATGGTTACAAAGTAATGAGATCAATAAGGGGATGATTCACCTCTATGCCTCTTGCCTCGATGCAAGTTGCCACACGACACGGCATAGAGTGATAAAGCACCCTGATGGTCTCCTGGGGTATTTCTTGCCAAATTTACTCCAATTAATAGGCCAGGTCGTCAATATTCCCTGGTAGATGCAGTCGCCTTCCCATCATATCCCAGACATGCTCAATTAGAGTGAGATCCGGTGACCTGGCTGGCTAAGGAAGTGTTTAAAAAGCTGTAAGATAGTTCATAGCAACACGTGTGGTATGTGGTTTTGCATTATCTTGCTGAAAAATAAGGCCAGCGCACTGCAAAAGGAATGGTAGCAAAACAGTTCTCAGAATGCCGTCGACGTACCGATGTGATGTAAGAGTGCCTCTACTGATGACCAAAAGTGTCCGGCTTCAAAACAAATGGCACCCCTGACCATAACTCCTTGTTGAGAGCCTGTGTGGCGGGCAATAGGGAAAGCAGGATCGGCACGCTGCCCTGTTCGTCTCCAGACAAGTCTTCGATGATGGTCAGGACACAGACAGAAGCGGGATTCGTCACTAAATACTATACGTCCTCAGTCAGTAGGATTCCAACCTAACCGATTCAAGCACCACTGTAATCTAGCTCAACAGTGTGTAGGCGTGAATGGCAGGTGGCGTAGGGGTCGGTACGAGCGTACATTTCACTCTATCAGCTGTCTGTGATGGCCATGGTGGACGCTAGCGTGCGGTTCACACGTCTGATGGTTGACAACGATGAATCAGGCGCTGCCACAGCTTATCTGACAATCAATATCTCCTCTCGATATGTTGTGACCCTAGGCCGACCACTACCATCAAGACGCTGAGATCTGCCACTGTCCACCCATTCTCGCCAGCATCTTTCAGTGGCCGCATCGCTTCGACCCATATGACGAACGATTCTCCGATTTGTCCAACCTACTTCTTTCAATCCAATGGTACGACCTCTTTCAAACTCTGACAGTTGCTCGTAATGAGCTCGAATCCTGCGGTGAGGCATTTTATCAGTTGTTAAAAGGTATCCTAAATCGCAATGCAACAGAAATTATTACCATCAGATTGAGAATCTCTTCTTATAGATTCTTCGGATGTGCTGTAGCTCCCGTTATTTATTCATTGGACACCAAATTTTAATCATTTGAATGCAAATGTCTGCATACAAAATTTCATTACAATCGAGCAACTTCTTCTTGTTGCGTCGGTTTTCTTTCTTTCTTTTTTTTTTTTTTTTTTTTTTTGTTAAAGAGTGTATAAATAAAATATTTATTTATACGCTTTTGCAAAATCACGTGGATCTGAAAGTTCTCAGATACCTTAAGGAATGATGCCGCTATACTCGAATAAACATTAAGAGTTTTCTGAGACATGTATGTAATAAAATGAAAATTAATAATTCTTAAATCGATCTAAATATCTTTGAGCAATTATCCTCAAATATTCACTTGAATTATGGGGGGAGATACTTATACTTGTTCTACACTTTCTTGATATGTATTCGACAAAAAAAACTTAGAAAAACCTATACTATTTTTTCTTTTCAAATCCATCGCCATCAGATTATAGTTTTTGAAGGAAAAAATAATTTATTTTATCCGAAAACTAAGATAAAGGTTCAAAAACTGATTCAATTTAAAGATAATAATACAAATACACTGAAATCGAAATTCATTTCTCTGAGAATCAGCTAAACATAAAAATATCACTTTTAAGACAAATGCTGTTTAAAACATAAATCCTTTTCCAAAGAATTCGTCTTATTTCTTTTAACTAAATTTGCATACGTAAAAGAAGGAGGACTTTTTTTCTGTTCTTGTAAATATCTGGTATCTAAATTGGGAGCTAAATTTGTCCAAATCGATTCAGATATACCGAAAATAAAATGGCTGTAACGAGCAATCTGAAATGGACCTGTCATCGTGTAAAATAATTTACTTCTCCTAAAAAGGAAAGAAAATTTAGATTATTAAGTAACGATCTCTTCGGAACATCATTAATTCAGCTGAGATATTTCCAAAGTATGTTTTCGTCATTATTTTTCTCAAAGTTCTGTATGATTTTTTTAGACTGAGAGAATTCTGGAATATTACAGAACGTTAAAAATTGTTATTTGTGTAATAGATGGGAAAAAATTTTCTTCAAGATGGGGATTTTATCCCAAATGTTAAAGAAACATTATTTAAGGATACTAGAATAATGTTTGTTTCACTAATCGCCTTCTTAAGTTAGGAAATATTTTTTGACTTAAGGTATTTACTGGTTTCAGTACTGTGATTTTTAAAAAGTGTAATATACATAAAAAATTGTTTTAACGGTATTATTACAATAAAAAAATACTTAAAAGCAGTTTTTTGGCAAAAAAAAAAAAAAATGAAACAAAAAGTCAGATTTTCAAGACAATCTCCTTTTATGAAAAATTTTTCTATAATAATAGTATTTTTCCTATTAATAGCTAGGACTTCTGTACAGAGTATGAACTAGGACTTCTTAAAAATTCTCATAATTTACAGAGTTATTATCAAATAAAATAATAACTTGCGTGTTTTTGTTAAAATTTTTATAAATGGATGTATTACAATATGAATAAATCCCCTTCTAAATTATATGTTTCAAAAATCGTAGTTCGAACTCTGTACACATATAAGCAAAATATGATTATTATAGAATTATTTTTCTTAAAAGTAGAATGTTTTGAAACTATGTCATTCTAGCTTCATTCTTCGCCAAAATTCACATTTTTATAAATGGATGTATTACAATATGAATAAATCCCCTTCTAAATTATATGTTTCAAAAATCGTAGTTCGAACTCTGTACACATATAAGCAAAATATGATTATTATAGAATTATTTTTCTTAAAAGGAGAATGTTTTGAAACTATGTCATTCTGGCTTCATTCTTTGCCAAAATTCGCATTTTTATAAATGGATGTATTACAATATGAATAAATCCCCTTCTAAATTATATATTTAAAAAATCCTAGTTCGAACTCTGTACACATATAAGCAAAATATGATTATTATAGAATTATTTTTCATAAAAGGAGAATGTTTTGAAACTGTCATTCTAGCTTCATTATTTGCCAAAATTCGCATTTAAACCATTTTTTATTAAATATTATCTTTAAAACAATTTTATATGTATATTCTAATTCAGGTGACCGTAAATATCAATAAAATAATTAATCTAAACACTTTTTTTGAATCATGGCTCCCAACCCAGTAGGATGCTCTAAAGACTGAATTACATTATTTATATTTTCAGTAAATACCACTAGAAAAAGGAAAGCATTAAAAGTGTCTTTTCGCCTGAGGAACCGGGAAACACAAAGAAGGAATAGCAGACAAATGGTCATCAAAGGGAAAACGTTACAGGGGAGACACGCAAAGACAATACAACACAAAACATGGAAGCTCCAACCTGTTTGCTGCAGAACCCTACATGATAGTGAATGTTCGAATTGTCGAGAGTTTTACAAGATAACTTTGAATTATTGCGTATTGTCGTCTGGCCAGCCACAAATTTTACTTCAAAATATTGAATGTACCAAAACATATTGTTTTAGTTCGAAATATCAAGAGTTTTTTACTAGTACCTTAACATATACTTCGAATTTGCATGTATTCGTGTTATCAAAGGTTTGAATTAACGAGAGTATACTGTATATGCACGCACACAAAATCCTCTACCGCTAGAAAAAGAGGTACAAACATGGATTTTTGTAAGTATGAGAGAAATTCTTTTAGGATATATAGGAAACATTCTTCATAGCAAATAGAGTGTACTTATAGAAACCAAACATTTAGGGATTTTTTATTCCACAATTATAAGATAAAACAAGTAATATATTTAAAAACAATTTAAGTCAATTCCTACTTAGATCAACAAAGAAAAATTTCATCGTAGCTATTTTTTTATTAAATAGTTACAATTAATATAAATATGTATATACATATGACAGAATCACAACATTAAGTGGTAATTAATTTTTATTAATTATCATTAAATTATCGTATTGTCATCCAAAACAATCGTGCATATAAAATTTCAGCTCAAATGAACACTTTAAAATGGCAGAAAAAAACCGTTTCAAGTTTTGACACAAGTTTCGCCAAAATGGTCACTAAGTCACCAAAAATGATGCCAATGTGGCTGTATTTGTAATTTTTTGAATAATTAGTTTTAATCAATCAATTTTTATTAATTATAATTTAATTACTGTATTGTCATCCAAAGCAATCATGTATGTAAAATTTCAGCTCATTTGAGCGCTTTAAAATGTATTTTATTTACGATTGAAAATTCCCCCAAGATAAGCAAATAAATATATAGAAAGTGTGAGCTAGTAGTAGGAATTGAAAAATGGTGTGATAACATCAAGGGGACATGGTACGATTTAAGCAAAAATTTTTAAATTAAGGATTTTTAAAATAATTTTGATTGCCTCTAATGTGAAAACAGATTTTCTGCTAAAAATTTCTTAAAAAGCTGGGCATATAATTTTTTAACGAAAAAACTTAAAATTTGTGAAGAGATTTTAAAATGCTACTCCCCCTCCAAAAATTTATGTACATGCATGAAATTTGATTACAAGTACGTCAAACTATGTATAACAAAGGTTGGTATGTGTTTTGCGATAATATGATTGGTATTTATACAATACCTCTTTTTATGAATGCTTATTGAAAATTTCTTAAAAAAACTATAAATTCTGAATTCAATTATTATTTTAAAAAATAAGTATTGCTTTGATTCAAAAATGCATACCAATTTTTATTACGTGTACTATTGGCAATAGGTAAAAAATATTCAAAGCATTAGGCACAATAGAAAAAAAGCCTTAGCATTTTAAATGAAGACAAACTAGTTATTTTACCTTTCTGAGATAAGTAAGTTTAAAGTTTTGATTTGTCATATGATGTGAATGAAAACGAACGTAAAAGCTATCATAATTCTGCGTTTCTTAAGTTTAAAGCTTTCAAATTTTGTGAGGTTATACAAAAGTATATAAAGAATAATTTAGACTAAAAAAAAATATATTTGATTTTTTGACTGATTTTGGTCAATTGAATCATACTATGTCCCCTTAAAATAGGAAATTAAAATAAAATTCTTTCATTTTTCCATTCTTATAAGTATTAAGCTTAGTTACATGCAATGAGAAAATTGTGTAGGAATTGCACATAGTTTTTTCATACAGATAAGTTTAAACAAAATTTGTGTATAACATGAAAGGCGTAGTTTCTTTTAATAGCCTTATATACAGTAATGGCTATGGACCTCGAAATTTTGAACCACGTTCAACTGATGAAGATGACACCTTTACTGGAACCCTCATCTCCGAACCTACGTACAATAGCATGGGAGAACATTGAGCCTTAGCAGATTTACTGTGCTTCAGGGTTCTGCACACGGCGGGTCTTTAGTGACATCAGGATTCAAACTCGTGACATCCCCCCACGAATTCACACCACAAGTTATCAAAGAAAGGTAATCTTTTCAAATCAGAATTGAACTAAATTTTTGTTCTGAGGAAGTCATTCAACTAGGAGTTAATGGACGAGGTAGCCTAGTGGTCAAGGTCACGGACACGAGACTTACGTGTCATTAATTTAAGCCTAGGGCGTGTGAGGAGGCCGTTGCATATTAAATCTGTATAGCCTCATACTTCTTCCCGTTGGTGTGGTGTGGAAGTCAGGAAAGGGAGTGCCAGAGCTTAGGTGTCATCCTGGTCACTTGAGAGTGATTCTAAATTAAAAGTCCGTTGCCAATAGCCCTGGTACAGCTGAACAGTGTGACATCAATTTCCCTCTCAATAAGAAAGCTTTTCAAGGAAGTACTATGGAAATAAAATTATTTATCAAACTTATGATGGAAACCCCTTGTAAGATTTAAGGTACCCGACTACGTTCGGAACCATGATTTTAAAAAGGCACATAAATGGATACTTTTCATGTTGTTTAGTGTCATTTAGATTAGAATACAAGTATAAAATTGTTTTAATGACATTTTGAAGAGAGAGAAAAAAAATTATTTAAATACCATACTTCGGCAAAAAATTAACTTAGAATAACCTGTTTTCAAAATGTTCTCCTTTTGTGAAAAATGCTTCTATTATAATACTATATTGCCTGTATATAGCTCAGATATCTGTACAGAGGCTCAACTATGATTTTTGAAAAATTCACATTATTTTCAGAGTTACAACCCATTGAAATAATTATCGGCATTTGTTCTTACAATTTCTCCCCTCTGTTGTCGTAAAACAGGAATAAACCTACTTCAAAGTTATATATTTCAAAAATTCTAGTTGAGCCTCTGTACAGAGGTCTGAGCTATATACAGGCAAAATATTATTATAACAGAAGCATTTTTCACAAAAGGAGAATATTTTGAAAATGGGTCATTCTATGTTCATTTTTTGTCAAAATAGTGTACTTAAATAATTTTTTATGTAAAACTATTCTTAAAACAATTTTATATACGTTTTTTTATCTAAGTGACACTAAATATCATAAATATTATCCATTTATAAGCTTTTGCAAAATCACAGTTCCGAACGTAGTCGGATACCTTTAATACACTTTTAATTGCTTACATAAGATGAAAAGAGACAGCAAAGCCTTCTCCGAAAGATTCCATTAAAATTCGAAAGGAGAATACTAGAGGGTTTTCCAATCAAATGATACATCATTCTCTTATGTATCATGTATCACTCAATTTAATGGAATTCTCCAAGGGAATTTACTAGAATATATAAACGCTTAATCAATGTTTACTGTGGAATATTCCATTGCTAATAGATCATAACTCGGAATGGTGCTACAAAAGCACTTCAAAAGAGAATCCATTTACGATGTGATAATGTTACATTAATAGGTCTGAAGTAAATTATTGTGTTTGAATAAGATATAGTAACTGGATTATTTTAATTTTATGGATTAAAATGGATAAAGTTTTGAAATCTAATGAAGAGTAAAATAAACAACGAATAATTCGATTATAACTGCTGTTAACGGTAGAGGGTTAAAATTATAAGTTACTTCGATTGCGACTTGCATAGTTGAGTTATTAGAATTGGATGCATTCAAATGGATCATTTGAAATCTTTTTATGTAACTGTAATCAAACAAGAACTTCAAATTTATTACACATGCAATTACTATTTAAAAAATTAAAAATAAGGAGCTTAAATATTAATCTTTTAGAGGCATTTTACCTTTTTTAAAAGAAATTATATTTAACGATAAAATGTAGATAACTAATAACAATCGTAATTATATTGAAATATATATTAAAATGTGATTAACTATATTTGTTGAGTATGATATGTTGATTGATTGTTTATTTTATACGAATGTTTGATTGACTATTTATTTAATACGAATGTTTGATTCCTTAATTATTTAGTACGAATGTTTGATTCCTTAATTATTTCATACGAGTTTTCAATTAATAATATACTTTATACGAATGATTGATTACTTATTTATTTCATACAAATGTTCAATTCCTTAATTAGTTCATACAAATTTTTGATTAATTATTCATTTTATACAAATGTTTGATTGACTACTTATTTCATACGAATGTTTGATTCCTTAATTATTTTATACGAATTTTTGATTAATTATTCATTTTATACAAATGTTTGATTGACTACTTATTTCATACAAATGTTTGATTCCTTAATTATTTCATACGAATTTTTGATTAATTATTCATTTTATACAAATGTTTGATTGACTACTTATTTCATACGAATGTTTGATTCCTTAATTATTTCTTACGAATTTTTGATTATTTATTCATTTTATACAAATGTTTGATTGACTACTTATTTCATACGAATCTTTGATTCATTACTCATTTTATACGAATATTTGATTCATCACTCATTTCATACGAATATTTAATACATTGTTTATTTTATACAAATGTTTCATTAAATACTTATTGCATAGGAATAATTCTTTGATTGCTTATTTCATTCGAATGTTTTATTTATTGCTTATTACAAATCAATATTTGATTTATTGCTTACTTTATTCGAATGTTTGATTAATTGCTTACTTTATTCGAATGTTTGATTAATTGCTTATTTCGGACAAATGTTTGATTATTGCTAATTATTTATGGATGTTTGGTTAGTCGCTTATTAATTACGAATGTTTGAGTAATTGCTTATTAATTACGAATATTTCATTAATTGCTTATTAATTACGAATATTTCATTAATTGCTTATTATTTACGAATATTTGTTTATTGCTTATTTCGAACAAATGTTTCATCGGTTGCTTGTTTCTTACAAATGTTTAATTAATTGCTTGTTTCTTACGAATATTTGATTAAATGCTTATTGCATAGGAATATCTGGTTTTATTAATTTATTCTTTATTATAAATGCATTCATCATTTGGGAGCATCATTCTTTTTGTCTCTTTCTCTATCTGTGTGCATGTATAGTACTTTTAAATTACTGACAGGGATGAATTTATTTATTGTTCATCTTCTATCCCCCTACATTAAACAGTTTTTTTTATATGATATCTCTTTCCATTGCTCCACTTTTTTTTCTTTTTCCAAACTTACTTAAAAATGCATATCACTTAATCAACACAAAACCCAAATTCTTTTACCACCGATTAAATATCCTTTTCAATGCATAACATTACTTTATATCAGCCCAAATCTTCGGTGACACTTGCATACATTTCAGGATAAAAACGTTCACGTATTTTTATATCGCCAAACCAAAATAACAACTGCTGTCATTTGTTCGAGGAATTTACTTTTATGACTACAAGACGACGCAAAAAGTACCTTATTCGTATTCGCAGCATAAACCCGACCCTCTTTTTTTTTCTTCGTCCTTCTAAATATACATACACGTATTCTATTTTCAAAATCAAAAGCTTACTCCGCAGAATTGGGGATTTCTCTTCGATAAAACCCGATGAAATTGTTCTTTTCCTTTTAATATAATGGTTGCGATGCTTCGAAAATATTAAATATTGGCCAGGGAGTGAACACAAATGGAAAAAATGCGTTCGGAGAAAGGAAATATTGTTTAACGGAGTAGGTTTCTATTGAATGCGATGGCAACATCTCATGTAAAATTTAAGAGAAGTTTTCGCTAAAGCATAAAAATGTTCATTCTTCCAGGTATATATCGCTTTGTGAAATCGCTTTTCGTGTTTTAGTATCGGATTGAAAGAGTGTTTCCATTTGGAGTGGTTTATTAATCGGATTTGGGGGTAAATTTTTTTTCTTTCCTTTTTTTCCATTCTTTTTTGTGAATTTGTTGAAGTGGAAATAAGCAAACACATATATAAACGTGAAATTTTACGAATTCGCCGATGTTAAGTGTTGTTTCTACTTGATCCGCATGCAAGGTGAACCCAAAGTATTGCCCTGATTATCAATATTTATTGTCCTCAAATATTATGTTTAGACCAGTTCTTCTCAAACTTTCCAATATTGACAATCCAATATTCAATCATAATTTTCATCTTCCCTCCTCCACACACAAAAATAACGAATTAAATTCAATAATACTATATTGTGACGCTAAAGCTACAATACGACTTTAACCTTTAAAAGTACCACCGGCGTATATATACGTTTTCTCAACCGTCGGGATAAATGCCCCGGACGTATATATACGTCTTTCCAAAGTACTATCTTTTCTGTGCACTGATATTCATAAAATTATTCTGAAGTCTTTGGAATGCAATAAAAAGACCTTGACAGTGTTTGCGAAGGATTTACTTACATCAGAGGATTTACTTAATTATTAATTTTTCTCCCCCCCCCACCTCTAATACGTCACATACGCGCACCGACAGGGAGTACGGAGCTTTAGGAAGAGAATCGTATAGCTTTTAATCGGCATTTAAGGGATTATTTATCCCTATTATTATATTTCAAGGGATTATAAACTGTATAAATTATCAAGATAAGTGTTAATTTTTGCATGATTTTATATATGACAAACCCACGGGGTCACTGGTAATTATTATATATATATAAATGTGTTCTTAACTTAGTAGTAGTAATATTAAATTATTAATAAAGTACATTGTGCAGTGCTGATACATTTATAAGTATATTATATCAGTGTAAATGTGTATTTTATTTTTTATTATACCAGAATGTATTTT
Source organism: Trichonephila inaurata madagascariensis (assembly GCA_019973955.1). NCBI lineage: Eukaryota > Metazoa > Arthropoda > Arachnida > Araneae > Nephilidae > Trichonephila > Trichonephila inaurata. Next base: position 39,766 of record BMAV01021874.1, on the reverse strand, counting down.
GTATGTTTACTTTCAGTAAATTAATACTTTTTTAGAATAATCTTTTGTTTTTGACTTTTTAATAAGCTCTTGCCCTCCTCGTAAAGTTATTACGCATCTCTATGGGGGAGGGTGCCCTACAGTTTGAAAAAAACTAGTTTAGACACATGTTTGTTTGAATATACTATTGTGAGTACCGTTATAATTTTTAAGAAAGAAGAAACTTATATTTTGGCGCTTACGACTTGAAAATAAAGAAATCAGCTGTCCTGCTAGTTAAAGTGCTAGCAGCAAAATATGTTTCCAATCGACATTTAAAAATTAATGAAGTTAGGGAAAAGTATACTTTCCAAAAGATCTTGTAAAGGATTAAGTGAATGCTGTAAAATTAGATTCACAAAATATCAATGTACTAGTTAACTATGAATGTTACAAATTTCAGATACCTTACTTAAATTGCACTTCTTTTAATGTTATTTGTTTTAAATCTTGATAAAAAAAATTTTTTAATTTAAAATATTGTTATTATAAAACGATATCAACTCTGAGCTTAGAGAGAGAAAGAATGAACTATTTTAATGAATTCGTTGAGAAAGATAAGTTTTTATGAAAATGTTTTATAAAGTCTGTATGCCCAACAGTTTTTCTTACTCTAACATTAAAATGATGAAATATATTTTTAAAAACTAAAAATCTGTATTGATTTTTTTATTGGTACAAAAAAGTTCAATGCTTCAGGCATATCATTTTAAGAAATAGAACGTTGCCTTTTTAATATTTAAATTGAAAGAATTCATTTCATTTTAGACAATTTATAGATGGAATCTTACACATGGTTTATATATTTTGTAAAAGATGATTTTGATGAAATGTCATTTTTTTTTCTTTGAGATATTTTTACGTATTTCATATTTTTATTGGTTTTATATAATATGCATATATTTTATTAATTTAATAATTTACAGAAATTAAATTATTTTATTAAGAAAGATATTAAAAAGAATCGGTCTGGTCAAGGTGCATTTGAAAGTAAACTCTCTAAGAGAAGGTATTTCTTCATTTGCTTTTTTAAAGTGAGTTTTTTTCAAACATTACAACTAAATGTAGACAATTATTGAATAAAATATTTGCCATTATTTTTAAATCACATTTTAGTCCACATTTTGAAAAAATCTTTTCTAGAAAAAAATAATAAATACTAAAAAATAAAAGCCCATAAAAAATGTGGCAATTACAAAACTGCGTTTTAGTAACAGACCTTCAAATTTACTTTCAAAAAGTTGGTAATACCAATGTTTTAGATCAATGGTGGAAAATGTATTCATATAGATGAAAACTGCAAAACATAATGAAATAAAGGAGCAACAACGCTGTAATTTTTAAAACATTTATCAGTTTCTATTCAAAAGGAAACTAAGAATAACGTTAAAAATTATAATAAAACGTATATTTTTCTCTTTTCTGGATATTTTTTTATTTTAATTTTTTTAAAGAGAAAAGTAAATAGCCTCACTTCTACCTCAGTCAAATAAATATATAGATAACTTACATTATTAAAATCCAAATTACTACTTGCACTTCTGGTAAGGGAAATAATGTTCTCTGAAACAATTTTTTTTCAATTTAAATTTTAAATCAAACGCTAATAGTATTATATTTTCAAAATATTTATATCTAACAATTAAAGCAAATATCTCTAAAACAAGTAATATAAAAAATAATTGAAGTCAATTCCTACTTAGGTCAACAAAGAAAAATTAGTTTTAGTTACTTTTTATCAAATAATTACAATAAATATAAATATTCATATAGATATGACAGAATCAAAATGTTAAGTGTCAATTAATTTTTATTAATTATCATTAAAGTATCGTATTGTCATCCAAAGCGCGCAATCGTGTATATAAAATTTTAATTCTACTGAATGCTTTAAAACGTAAGGGAAAAAAAAAACATTTTAAAGTTTTGACCCAAGTCGCTAAAAATGAAGCCAATATGACTGTATCTGTAATTCTTTAAATAATTAGTTTCAGTCAATTAATTTAAATAATTTTAATTAAATTTTCATATTGTCACCCAAAGCAATCGTGTATAGAAAATTTCAGCTCAAATGAGTGCTTTAAAATGTGAGAAAAATACCTTTTAAAGTTTTGACACAGGCAGCCAAAATGGTCGCTAAGTCACCAAAAAAGATTCCAACGGGGCTGTATCTGTAATTCTTTGAATAATTAGTTTTAATAAATTAATATTTATTAAATATAATTAAATTATTGTATTGTCATCCAAAATAAATGTGTATATAAAATTTTAGCTCAATTGAGCGCTTTAAAATGTATTTTATTAACGATTGAAAATTTGAACAAGATATATATAGGGAGATTGTGAACTAATAGTAGGAATGGAAAAATAAATTAAAGAAGAAGAAAAAGACAAAAATAATGAATTCTGTTATTTCTTCAATCAAATAAATATAGAAATTATTTGAAACTAAATGTGAAGATGAATTCAAAATTGTAGTGCAAATCTTGAACTTTCTAAATTACTTTTTTTTTAAATCTTTAAAAAGAAAACAATTTTTTTCATAATATCTTTAAAATATACGCGAAATCAACGTCTTATGAGACCATACCAAAAATTTATTAATTAAAAATTATAATTAAAAATACTTATAACATTGCCAGTCCTCTAATATATTTTACTTATTAAAGGCTACGCATCGAAATCACATGCTCTATAATTTGATATTAAATAACGTTATATAAAAAGAAAGTAAACTCATTTAAGAATTCGAAGAAAAACAGATATTCCAATGAAAGTACATAATTCATTTATCTGAAAATGACATTTCAATTTAGAAAATCGAAGATAAACATTTTCGAATGAAAACAAAGTTTTTCTAAGAAAAATATTGACAATCCTTATTAATTAAAGATAAAATGGTTTTATTTATATTAATTGGAGAAACAATTTGAAATAAGTAGGAAAATTTCTAAAGATTAAAACTCATGGATTTGACACATAATAAGGGTTCTCTTTTTAATTTATAATCATGAAATATTAAAAACAATTAAATCTTAAAGGGAATTTAATTCTAATACTCTCGCGATTGGTTTTTAAAAACTGATTTCCCAAAATATTTCTGCAAATTAAATCTTTTTCGTTGATTTTGGTTTTCAAGACTTCAAAAGATATTTTTATCGATCAATCTAAAATACTTTCTTTAAAAATTGCACTTTTAATATCGTACCGTTGCTTTTAATGAACGCATATTTTTAGAAAGGGAAAATTTTAATCGGGCTTTCTAAAATGTTTTAAATTTGTAACAAAAGTGTTTTTTAAGTAACATAAAAAATTAAAATAAATATGTATATGTGTGTATTACCTATAATACTCTAAGCAAAAGATAGCAATGGTCTAAATTCGTAACGGCCGCATAATAGATGCAATCCTGTATTCTCCATTGAATTCAAAATTAACATTAGATTCCTACTTGTTCTACTAGTGAAATTAAGATAAAATTTCAAATTTGATTATTGGGTACAGATGCTCAAATCTAAAGATTCTTCAAAAAGTTTACCAAAATTGAAAAGAGTTATTATACGTATATTTATATATCAAGGGCATTTTGTTTACCTTTGTCCATTATTATTGTTGACAAATATGTACTTTTTTAAAAAAAGTTTCTACAAAAAACAAATGTTGGCAACATCGAAGTGCATGAACTGATTGACTATAAACACCCACTTGCATTTATCATGTAATTATGACGTTAGATAAGTTTATAAACTGATTGGGTGGAAAAACAGGATTGTAGTTATCATGTGACTATTACGTCACATGAATTTATCACATAGCAAATTGAATTCCAACGGAAAACTATTAAGACAAAATATATTTTTTTTCAAGTGGGCTGCATTTTAGCACACAAACCTTTGCAAACATTGCAAGAACTTCAAGAGTAAGAGCCAAGATTTTCAAGCTTAAGGTTCCCTTACAGGTTTTTCTGATTTAAAATATATATATAAAAAAAAGTGTACTTTTAAATTCCATGAATTTTGCTTAACTATGTGAGTTATTGTTGACAAGTATGTACTTTTTTAAAGAAAGTTTCTGTAAAAATCAGAAGTTGGCAACAGCAAAGTGCTTGAGATGGTTGATTGGAAACACGTAATTGCATTTATCATGTAATTATGATGTTACATTAATTTATAAACTGAATGGCTGGGAACCCCTGACGTAGCTAGATCTGAGTGAGCCCTATATCAAAATTCTTTCGGTGCCCCTTTTTAGATATGAGACACCTTTTAGTGAGACTGTAATTACACAGTTACCCTGTAGCTTGGGGGCTTCATTGATACGGCTGATATGGTGGTAGCTACGCCCCTGCTGGGAATACACATAATTGTCCTTATCATGTGATTATGACGTCACATGAATTTAACCCACATTGTCTGCATTTATACTAAATTTGATTACTTTTGTTTATGAAACGTAAAGGCTCATTCACACCCAGGCGTACAAACGTCGAGTGTTAAGCGTCTAGCCAATCAGAGACTTCTTCTCGGGCGAGAGGAAGACTCTGATTAGCTAGACACTTAACACTCGACGTTTGTACGCCTTGGTGTGAATGCGGCTTAACACATATGATCGTTTTTTGATATACATATACACGAAGAAACTTAAAAAATGAATACCACGTGAATTTTATTAATTTTAAATATAATGTCGCACAAAAAAAAGAAATAATTCTATTTAAAAATAAATGCGGTGAGTTTTTAAATAGCATTTTATAAAATTAAACTTACTTCTTACTTTATGAACTAAAATTCCATTTTAAGGAATTATGCTATGAAAATGCTTGTGTGTGAAAGAAGCTGCTAAAATAGTTTCAATCTCGAACTTTGATTCGTATTATAAAATATTTATAGTTCCATTTAAAATTGTTTTACTCATTTAGAACCAATTTATTTTTAATATACTATTTAAATTATACAGTAATTATATAGATATCGTTTAGGTTAAAAATTCTCTTCCATATTATTATCGTCTGCTTTAATAATAATTCATGAAATTTTCATTTATCTGATCACTTAATTTTTTTGCTGATATGTAATCATTTGGTGTTAAAGTTTAATTGCTTAAGTTGGCATCTTTTGGAATTATTCTAAATGTTTGGATTTTTTTTTCAGTTGGAGAAAGGAATTGTTATATGCATAAATCCATGCTGATTGAACTCAATATGTAAGTAATTTTTTGTTTATTTTCCAGATATTATTTATTTGGAGATATTTTTGGTCGTTTAAGATATCATAAGAATAAAAAAGTGCCCGTGGAATAAATTTTTGCTACTATTATTCGCTAACTTTATAATAATTCAAAGAACGTGGCAGGTAATCTTGCTTGGAAAATTTAATTAGTGAATGATTCGATTTTTTATTTAGTCACGTTAAGGAATTTTGGCATTCGCGCATACTTTTCTATTATTTTAATCAAAAATTATACTGCTAAAAAATCTTAAGCCTAAAATTTATGAATTGAGCGTTCAAACAGCATTTAAAAACTACATTTAACGATTTACTTTTTATACTTTCACTAAATTAATTAGTGTAGAACATTGCGATTGTTAGAGGATTTTGAAATTTTATGCCATGTCAAGTAAATATATGTTTTCATTATTTTCTATGATTCAGCATGCATTCTTTTAGATTAAATTCGCTTAAGAAAATTCCGGAGCAAATGCTACATTTCGCTTAAAACTTCGAAAAAAATAGGAAATGAAAGAAATAAAACACAATGTCAACCTCTCCTCATATGCAAATAAGCAAAAGAATTATAAAAGAACTGAAAAAATATTTGAAAAAAAGGGGAAAGCATTTCTAAGAAATAGGATGAAAAAAATGAGTTTTTTACCATTTCTCTAAAAAAAAGGTACCTAAAAAACGGAATTTTCTATTTTTTTATAAGTAAATAAATCCTCGAATAAATTTACATTTTCAAAGTTCTTATTTTTAAACGTTTTCTTAAAAAGTCGTAATTTTTAGATTGGAGAAAAAAAATTGCATTTGTTACAATTTACTTTTGCTAAGCCCTAAACATACATTTCCTCCTCCCCCCCCCCCCATTTTATTAAGCCCATCGCTAAAGATATTTTAAGAAACAAATAATTCTGACGCAAATAAACTCAACATTCATTTTGCCAAACTATGAAAATATTGTGTTGATTACACAACTCTTTAAAACTTAAAGAAAGAAAAATTCCAAAACATCTTAACGCTGAAATGCGCAATAGAAATGAGGATGCCGCTATAGTCTGACTTAAAACACGTTTGTAATTGTTTTTATCCTTACATAGGGAAGAGCACTTTTATTTTCAGCGTAATTTTATTTCTATCCAATGAGCTAAGACAATCACTTTCGAGACTCTTTTCGGAAATGAGCACAAAATGAGCGGAAAAGAGGCACGGAAAAGGATCATTTGTTGTGCTTTTTTTCCGGCCTTTTTGCTTTGTAAAGAATGAAATAATTCAGCCATTAAATTGCTTTAGAAAGACGAATACCTGCATAAAGATTTAATATTATAGCGGTAATATTTTAGGTGCTTGTTATGAGGGTGTTAATAAAAAAATTTTGCATGCGTCATTAGGTAAGGATTAAGTACTGGAAGTTTATTTACTGAGCATTAATAAGTATGGATTGCATTTATTTAATAAGTATTAAACTACACTAAAACGCCAGATGGTATAGTTTACAGCCCACGGACTAGAAAAATAAGTGTTTTTAACCCTAAGATTGTTTTTAATGCAAAGAGAGTAAACATATTCTACAATTTAACTCACTGCTAAACACTTCAAAATGTTCCAGACGTTTTATTAAAGGGACTCACTACGTTCGGAACCATGATTTTAAAAAAAGCGTATTAATGAATATTTTTTTATATATTTAGAGCTAATTGAATTAGAATATACTTATAAAATTGTTTTGTGAATATTATCACAAGAAACAATTGTTTAGATGCAATTTTTTGACAATAAATGGAGATATTTTCATATGGAGATTATTCCATATTTTCAAAGCATTTTCCTTTTATGAAAAATGCTATTATAATAATAATATCTTGCCTTTATACAGCTAGGACTTTTAAACAGGGGCTGAACTAGGAGTTTTGAAAAATTCACATTAATTTTAGTGTTACGATCAAATGGTATAATAACGGGTGTTTTTTATTTATTTTAATACTTCTCTACTCTGTCTTCTGTATATTAAAATAAGAATAAATCCAATTAGAAATTATATATTTCAAAAACCCTAGTTCTGAAATTCTAAGCTATACTAAAGCTCAATTGGTAAAATATTATTATTGTAGACGCATTTTTCATAAAAGGAGAATGTTTTGTATAGAATCATTTCTCCGGTTTTTTTACCAAAAAAAAAATTGTATTTAAATAATTTTTTGTTGTAATAACATTCTCACAGAACAATTTTATACGCATATTCTAACTCACCTTATACTAAATATCAAAAATATTATATCCTTTTGAGTTCTAATTTCAAGTTGAATAATCTAATAACGTCACTTATATTATTAAAAAAAGGTTATATAATGATAGCTCTCTTATATATGCAGGTTTTAAATTTCGAAGAATGAATATATATCACACATTTGTCTCTAAAACTGTTTCAATATAAATTAGAATAGAATCCTACAAATAAAAATGCATCATAGTAAACGTTTACAGGTTTAAGATCGTAATTTAGAACAATATTTGATTATTGAGAGTGTTAATTAACGTCCAACTATAAACCAATACGAGGGCTATTAGCTATGCGCGAACCTAATTAATTTCACCCACAATCAAATGACAAGATCGATTCCTGAGCTAGCGTTCTTCGTATCCAAATCTCCACACCATGACAACGGGAGGACTTTAAGCCTTGACAGAGAGCGGGTTCATTGACCATACGCGGTCTCTCTATTACTTCTCTAACTCGCCACCCACACTTGACACATTGCGTTTATACTTCTGGTTTAGAGGTCCCTCGTAGGAGAAGATTCTGCATCTACAGTACAACTGATTAATTATATCTGCAGATTAAGGTGCATGTCAGCAGATTTTCAATGAGTTAGAGAGTGCCTATTAACCCCTTAACGGTCGGAAAATTTTGAAGAAATCGGTTATAAAAGTGCCTATTTTTTTATACAAAAAAATTATATAAAACTAAGTGTATGTTCAATATATACATTTATTTTTAAATTTTGAGTAAATTTGTGAAGTTGCCCCCCTCGGGTGCCCTTCTCCTTGATTATCAGCGTGAGCTAGAGGTGTAGGAATAAATGAAGAAATAGAAATTTCCATGATCTTAATATTACTTTATTAAGACCTTAAACTTAAACCTCTAACAGATTAGATAATAATAATATATGGGAGAGAATCTACGGTGGATAAACACACAATATATATAATACCAAAATAACGTAACCTGGACCACTATCAATAACAAACTCGCCTAAGCTCAATTATAATTTTATCACAGATCCGAATGTTAAATAGTCACTCCTACCTTACTGTCGAATGAAGTAGAGATCAATCTGATTCTAGTTGCAGTTGTGGTTCACAGGAGTGCAATGGTATGCACCTTGACCTAAGAGCTCTCTGTCAAGGAATTCCTTTGTTGGCTGTCACTACACAATTGAATCATGGACTATCATAACATTCCCCAAATTGCCACACCACTTACTCCAACTTCTGATATTTAAAAGCTTCTTAATTTCAACCTTTCCTTCCCGCTTCACTTCTTGGGTTTGGTTGGAAAAGAGTTGCCATTAATTCTGGCCCCAAAGAACCCAAAGGACATGTTAATGAAAAGACGCGTGAGCCCGTCACAAATTTTTAGCTTAAAATGCAAAATATTAATTTTTTAAGAGAAAGCCAACATTTAGGGTTATTATGACTGAAAGTTGGTTTTTCAGCAAAAAGAAAAAATTAAAAAAAAGTATGTTTTAAACATTAAAGGGCAATTTTATCACTCTTATGCAATGTAAAAACACCTTAGTAAATTTTTCTTGTGAGATAAATTTCAAAGTATGAGATAAAAAGGCCAATATACCCCAGGTAACAGTACAAAACCATCATCAATGCTCTCCGCTTTCAAAACAATCAGTTAGTTCAGAATCACTGTCAGATCTCTATATACTTAAAGTAAAATCCGATTCCCTTCGAGACTAACTCTATAATGTATATATATATATACAATATATATATATATATTTATCACAGAACGCAATCCACATGTATTCACGAAGAGCGGAACTAAGAAAATAAGCTAAGGTTACAAAAACATATTGCTAATATAGATATGTTTGATTATGCTAACACAGTGCTTCTCAAAGTTTCAATATTCACGACCCAATATTCAGTCATAATTTTTATCGCTCTCCCCTCATACAATAACAATTTATTGAATTCAGTAATACTATACTTGTATGCTAAAAATACGATACGACTTTAACCTTTTAAGTGCCATCGGCGTATATAAACGTCTAAGTCAGCGAAAGGGTTAATTTCCCCGGACTTACATAAACGTCTTTTCAAAGTACGATATTTCTGTGCACTGCTATCCATAAAATTATTTCGAAGGCTTTAGAATGTTTTCGAAGGTTCACTTATTTCAGATTATTTGCTACTTTATTTCCCCCCCCCCCAATACATCACATGGCACACCTACGTGGAAAACTGCTGGCCTTGGGAAGCGAATGGAGTAAATTTTAACCGGCAATTAAGAGATTTATTATAAACCATACAAATGATCAAGAGATAAGCGTTAATTTTTTTATATAATTTTATATGTGACAATCTCATGGGGTCACTGGTAGTTATTAAACTTGTTCTTAACTTTGTATTCTTAAATTAGTTATAAAATACATTGTGTAGCACTGATACATTTATAAAAGTAATATATCAGTGTAAATGTGTAATTTATTTTTTATTATGTCAGAATGATTTTTGTTTGTTTACTTTCAGTAAATTAATAACTTTTTAAAATAATCTTTTGTTTTCGACTTTTCAATAAGCCCGCTCCCCCTCGAAGAGTTGTCACGCCCAGTAAGGGGTGGGCGCGTCTCACAGTTTGAGAAACTCTGTGCTAACATCTAGTTTAAAATAAAATAACTATCCCTAAACACGCTAGTAATAATGTGGTACTGCCTTCTGTTGAGAAAAAAACATGATTGCGGGCATAAGAAACAGATAGTTTTAATCTTTTTCAGAGCATTACTTTCGAACACTCCAGCCCGGAAATATCACGGGCACGAGGAACAGAGAGGGAAATTTCACCCCGTGATATTGACTGGAGCGAGAAGTAAGGGGTTTAACATAGCTCTCTAAGACAACACGAGAGTTCTTGGTGACGACCCTCATAATTTTGAGACACCGTCAAGTGACGAAGTCTATACACTTGAGCTAACACAATCCCTTCTCCGAACTACCCCACCACGCCAACAGGAGAAGTTTGATCCTCGACAGATTTAATGTACATCAATATATAACATATAATCCTTGCATATAACAGGACTTCAGTGACACGAGGTGGCCGCGGTAGCCGAGTGGTATAGGTATCAGATCGTGGCTGGCTTTGTCACGAGTTCGAGCCCAGTACCACTAAAGACCCGCCGTGTAGGGCAGCGATACATGCTAAATCTGTCGAGAGCTGAAACGTCCTCCCGTTGGTGTGGTGTGGTAGCTAGAAGACAGGTGTCGACCACATCACTTGACCGTGGTTCAAAATTACGTGGTCCGTCGCCAAAACCCTCGTGTAGCTGAACCGTGCGACGTTAATATCCACTCACTCACTCGGTGACACGAGGGCTTGAACTCATGACACACCAGCTACGAGTTCGTGATCGTAAGCACTAAGCCAACGCGGTCTCAAAATTTTTCCAGGACAATTAATTCGTACAAGAAACACAGCCATTTTAATTAATATTCTTCGTATGAAAATCCTATTGGACAAAAAATTTCCTATTCCATGAATGAACTGTTACAGAATTTTAAATGTTTTAAGTGGAATTTTTTCACTCAACGCTGTTTTTTTTTACCTCATTACAGAGTGACACAAGTAATTCATTTATATTCATTAACAACTAATTGTTTAAGTGCATATTCATTAGTTTAATATACTCTCACTAAATCGATATCCGCCTCAGCAGGCTTGAACATTTTCAATTATTACATAATGTTACTTTTTACTTTTGTTTTATAGCAAATTTAGATCTTAAGACCAAATCAGCGCAATTTCATAAAAAAGCCTTTATCACAGAATGAGTGATGTGGAATAATATTAAAAGGATAAATTTAAGGTGCCCAACTGAATTGAGAAGGTGTTTTTTAGTGTTAGGTGTAAGGAACATTAGAAATATAAATATATATATATATATATATATATATATATATAAGTAATGAGAAAGAAAAAGGAATAACATATAAAGCTGGAGAATCTTAATTACTATTACTTACTATTATTTACTTTCTCTAACAAAACTATTTTTAAAATGTGATTTTGCAGAATGAAATTGTCACGATAATTTATGTACTAAAAAGGGGATATTTCTAAGACAATCCAATGAAACATGGAACACTTATGAAATAAGCCCTTTAAAGAGTGCAACAAACCACAGGTTTTAAGATAATTACATTTAATCATATATTACAACCATTTTGAACTTACAACATGAAGTAAGTTTGAAGAAAATCATTAACAATAAATTTAAAGTCTTATAAAATATTTACTTCTTCAAATATTTTTACCCTATGGTTTGTGACACTTCAGATGGATCAAGAAGTTTTATATTGAAACTATAATTTCATTATGTCTAACGTATTTTTATTTATGCTATTTTTCTTAACATTAACATTTTTGTAAATTTTTTTTTCAAAAACAAGGTGTATAATACACGTTATTTATCTAGTAATTATGACCCTTTATATATAAATCTATTATATCCTTTAAAAGAGTAAAATTCTTCTGTGAAAATCAATTGTTCAAAAAATGATCGCTGAACTTAGTTGAATGTCTTAACTCTTATTATTCTAATTATACTTAATTAAACTTAAAGCAAATTACTAAATTTAGCATACTTTATTCAAGTGAAATAGTGTTATAAATAATTGTCTTATTAAGTCTGAGATTATAATGAAAAATTAATGTGGCGCATGCTTAATATAATGTTAAATTAGCACCTGAATAACAAGTTTAGACACTGCATTCATTCCTTGTATTTAATGTAATTTGCTAGAAATTAAATGTTCTTAGTAATATAATCTCTTGTGAGTTTTATTTATTTATTCTTTCGTTACTCAAGCGAAAAGTGTAATTCATCTCTCAAAATCATTCAATGAATGAAAAGATAGTTAATGTACCTAGACTTGCTGTAACTTCTGATACAAAAATCTGAGATTGTCTGCAGTAACTCAGACATATCAGACAATTTTGTTTCACCGTTGGAGATCGTCTGCAATATTTTTAAGGTATAATTGTTGTCTTTCACAGTTATTCTAAATTAGTCAGAGCTGTAAGACTTTGAACAGGAGATTTCAGCAATTACTCTGCTTCAAAAAAAGATCCCGTTGGAGGTGTTTAAGGTCCTTAAACATTTAGATATCAAAAGGCTATTCATTTATCGATTCAATGAGAGGTTTTCTGAGATTAACAACATTGCAGACCATACTAGAAGTGCTCGTCCGGGCTGGGTGAAAACAACCAGCTCTTTTCAAAACAGTTTGGGTGAGAACTCGTCGAAATACTTGTCGAAAGAAGGTTCTTCGTGTTGAAATAATAAATATATCAAAAAGAACAACGTAATACGTTGTAAACAAAGACTTTAGATTAAGAAGTTATCAAAAAATACCTGGCCATTTTCTTAAATAATATGAACCCTGTCCAAATGATAAGTGGACACTTGCAATTGTGTCAGCATGATTGCAATTATAGAAGCGCCACTGAACATGTATGTTAGGGTTTGCAGCCCTGGGATCTCGAAATCCCGGGATTTAATCTTTATCTGAATTATATTTTGAAATTTTCTTCTCAACAAAATTTTCTATAAGAATGTAATTCTCAAAATTCCAAAAATTTATATTTTGTATGAAATATGTCCATAGAACTTTATTTTGTACAATTATTTATTTGTTTATTCATTTATCCTGCATTGATAATTATAATGAAAAAAATAATCTAACAAAACAGCTTTAATCTCTGAGTACTACACGCATTTTAATTTTTTGCATTTAATACTCGGTTTACAATTAAAATTTACGAGTAAACAAGTGGTTTGCCAAGCATAATAGAACATAATAAGGATATAGTTTATGACTGTAATTTTCAAAAATTGGAAAAATAATAAAAAAAAAGTGTTTAGTTAATTTTATCTAAATTTTTAAGTCACATTTTAGCACAATTATCTGAAATTGCTTAATATTTAAATTTTTGCATCAAAATATGTTTTTTTATATTATAAACCCCACACCAATAAACTATTAACATGCATCTGTTATTTCGCACTTAGGTTTTAAATGTTTTTTTTATTTAGAAATCCCCATGGTTTCCAAGGACTATTCAGCTAAAAAATACTTCTTATATTTGGCAACATTTTTTAAGGTGTGAAAACGGACAAACAGCTAAGTGTAAACTGACTGCCAGAAAATATTGACAATTAGTGGTGGTTCTAATAAAGGTCTTTATATGCATTTATTTTCGGTGCGTTAAATTAAAGTCGTAAACCCATCTTTCTCTACCCAAGTAATGTCATTAGAATTAGGAGCTTATTTATGACATATAATAATGACATACGACATGGCATAGTTTCATTATTTCATGGCATACGGCGTGTAATTATGAAACCGTGTAATAATGAAACCCTCGTAAAGGAAAGAGATCAAAAGTAAAGTCATGCTATATTCATGGATCGGAACAATGCACAGTTATACGGTTTCTGCTTGCGGAAGCTGAGCTGGATGAGGGCATCTATCAGCGAATGGGGGAAGTCTATAGAGAACACTGTTTAGCTAGAATAATTGGTGCAAAGATTTTCGTGAAGGGTGACAAACGATATCAGATATACATGACAATACTGGTCCAAACGTCTCCTGTGAAACTTAGACAATCTTAAAAAAATTCCGTTGAAAAGTGTTGGAACACCTGCTGTTCACTCCGAAACTGTCTTTCAGAAACCTTACACAATTTTTTTCCACTTAAGAGAGCATTACGTTTCCGTTTGGACGATGGTGAGAAGGAATCCATTCACAGGACTCCCTCGAGAATCAACCCCGATCTTTTTTTACAGCGAAGGCATAGACCTACTGTCGAAACAATGGGATCTGTGTTACAACGCCCATGGCAATTTATTTTTATTTCCAATAAAGATATTTTTTTTATTAAACTTGCCCACTTTCCATTTGGGCAACTTTTACAGTTGAATCTCCTTCGCATGACAAAGGAAATTCCTGTCATGACATTTAGTAAATAAAAAACTGTATTCAAAACAGGTGTACTGTAAATTGGTTGCTGCTGGCAACTTATTTCGCAACTATTGCGTAATAAGTAACGTATCTGTAAAAAAAAAAATCAAACATCGCAATTATTATATCGGGTTTGAACTTATCATTCCGCTACTTGATGTGGTAGGATAAAACGTGCGATTTCTTGACTATTTTTATTGCTATTTTGAGATGATTTTTTTGCTAATAAAAGTGATAATGAGTAGGGAAAAGATTTGTGTGTGTGTGTTTCTGTTGTTTTCTGTGCAATTTATATCAAATAACCCAAATAATCTTCCCAAAACCACCCACGGGACAGAAATTTATACTACTATGCAGTTGTTTCATTTCTAAAATATGTCGAAAACGTTTTCTTACTATATGTTTATTTTATGTTATTGTTGTAAAGAAATTTAAAAGAGAGGGACATTGAAGATTACTTGGACCCGTTAGAAAGTGGGTGGCTATCAGAAGATGGCCTTGATGACGAAAATCCTGACAACGAGTACCGAGAGGCAAATGAAATTAGAAAAATAATAATAATTTTAAAATTTACATTAGGAATACAAATTATTGAAAGCTATATTATTTTTTATTTGTTTTGTACTGAGCTTAACACGTAAATTTGCACGAAGATGGATATTTCCATCATACTGTTTTTTTAATTATTTTATATTAATTATTCATACTCGGGTTTTTTTAAACATTTTTCCTTTAAGGTATCCGACTAGGTTGAAAAAATGCTTTTTAGGTGTTTGATGTTTGGTGTTGTTTGGGTCATTAGGGAAAAAAAGAAATTAATTTTTGAAGAAGAAGGACTAATACATAAAACTAGAGAGTTTTTTAAGTTCTTTTTATAGCATTTACTTTATCTAACTACGAAAAATATCTTTTAATTTTTTTTTTTTTTTTGAAGAATGAATTTTTATGATAATTTGTGCACGAAAAACGGAATATCTTCTAAGTAATCCTGTACAATACAATTAAATTTATAACATATTTGCTATGGACCCTTCAGAGTGTAACTAACCGCAGGTTTTAAGACAGATACATTTAATCACATTTTACAGCCATTTTTAGCTTAGAACATGCAGTAGTTTTGATGAGAAAAATCATGACCATCCAATTTAAATGCTAATAAAATATATATTTCTTAAACTATTTTTTTATCCTTCGGTTTGTAACACTTCACAGGGATCAAGAAGTATATCAATGACGTTAAAATTGCATAATGTGTAATTTATTTTTATTTATCACGTTTTTCTTAGCTTAAAAAATTTTGCTAAATTTTCCTAAAAATAAATTTTTTTTTCAAAAAAAAAAGGGGGGCAATACACATGTTAGTTATTTAATAGTTATTACTTTTTAAGTCTATTTATGTTCTTTAAAACAATAAAATTATTCAGAAAATCAATTTCTTAAAAATTTATCTCCGAACCTAGTTGGATACCTTAATCCAGAACATGAATTACATCACCCTGATTTATTTCACAAAAAAAAAAAAGAAAAAATCATACAAAGAAGGGTTAAAGCACCAGGGATACCTTAAGGCAAAAATACAGTTAAGGCACCACAATCGTAATGACAGCAGATGAATTTTGCTTTCATTACCTGTATGTTATCAGAAAACTTTTGAAAAGTTTGAAATTTTCTACGAAATTTGAGGGGAAAAAAGTAATGTTGTAACGGGTCTATCCGCGATTCTCCCATTAATCCTCTTGAGTAAAATTAATCTTTTTAACTGGGAGTACAGTTGAAAACCTTTCTCGGTGAAGAAGACGAGATTTATGCAAACGAGAACTTCTATTTAAGCGTTTGCATTAGAGTAGACAATAATGGTTGATGGTTGAAAGCGGAGATTGAAGCGTGAATAAGATTACGATCGGAGATCGTATAATTAAGCAAGTTATCTAAAGAGAATAGAAGTATGGAAGTGAAGAGCGATCCAGTTATAAGGTAAGTTCAATTATTTATATGATAATTAAATTAATCCTAAGTGATTTATCTCCCGGGTTTAAGGTTTTAATGCATTCTCTCCCTTTAATTGTGTAGTGTGATTAAATGAAAGTAATAATAAAATTGTGTTTAAATTAGTATGGCTGATCTTTGCTCGAGCCTCCAAACACCAATATCCTCTGGGACGTTGCAATGTTCATTTTAGGTAACCAATTCTGATAGAAAAAAAATAAAACACATCTTATTTTAGTATGTTATTTTTGTACACATTCAAGATTTTAATGTTGAAAAAATTACACATTATTTTAAAAAACAAAAACTCAGAAATTTTTATCGAAATTATAAATATCTCTACTTTAATATCTTACCTTTTTTTTTTTTTTTTGAATAAAAGAATACAATAATGTTTTAATATTTCAATTCAAACTACTGTATTTTATTGTATAAATTCCAAAGTCTTAATTATACAGAAAGGTCTTATTAAGGCAAGGCATCAGTACTTTTAAACAAGAAAACAGATCGAAAAGTTCTTAAAAATCATCAGTATATCGTAAGCGTACTATTTCGCTATGTTACTAAGAAATTATGAGGGTGACATATAATCATGAATTAAAAGTTCTCTTTTTAAAAAAAAAAGTTTTTTAAACATAATAAAAATGAGTTTTGTGTGAATGGATGCAAGTAACTTAAGAACCCGAAACAAAATCACTAGTTCATATGACACATACAGGCAAGAACAAGAAGGAGCGATGATTGATGATCGCAAAAAGGGAACGATGTCAACTTGGGAAGAGGGCTGTTAGTAGAGTGACTGCACCTTCTAATTTTTGTGGCCTCCTCACTTCAAGTAAAATCTAAAAGGTAATATTTTACGAACTTGAAAAGCTACCCTAATGTCTTTTTTCTCTTTTACTAACATTTATGTATCCCTATTTTTATTGAAGGTTTTTAAACTTAAATATATTTCCATTAAACTACATTTTTGACGCATAATCGTCAGAAAAAATATTGGGACAGTGATCGCAATAAGCTAAATTCATCCAATAGGTTCGTAAATCCATGTAACCTAATAGTCACGTGATAATTACAATCCCGGTTTTCTACCAATCAGCTCATAAATTCATGTGACGTAATAGTCACGTGCTAATTGCAATCATGGCTTTAAACCAGTTCATAAATTCATGTGACATAAAAGTGACATGATAAATGCATTCTCGCATTTCCAGCTAATCTGTCCATGCACTTTGCTGTTGCCAATTTTCGCTTTATGCAGAAACTTTCTTTTAACACCTTAAGCGGTTTGCCCGTACAACATACGGGCTACCGAAAGTTGGCCACAATTGGTTTGCCCGTACACTGTACGGGCACTGTTATTTTTTCTTTCTTTCTTTGATTTCCTCTCATTTTTAATTCTTAAGGGGCATTATTTAGTTTTAGTATTTTGAAAAAGTTATGCAGTTTGTCTTTGGTTCTGAAATACTTTTTGTCCGGCATTTTTTTTTGTGGTGAAGGCAGGGATTAGTATGGAGTTTAGTTATAAGCAATAAAAAATATGTGGGTTTTTTTTTTTTTTATTATTTTGGATAAAAAAATGTCCGCTTAAGGGGTTAAAATATGCATATTTGTCAACTATAATATAGCACAAACACAAGACAATAATATCGCACAAGATGCCCTTGATTTAAAAGTAGACATATAAGATTTTTTTTTTTTTAATTTTGAAAAACTTTTTAAGGAATCTTAATACTTGAGCATCTCTATCCAAATATCACAAATTTAAAGTTTTGTCTGAGTTTTACTAGTAAAACAACAATTATATGTCTAATGTTAGTTTTGAATTCAATGGAGAACGCGTGATTGTATTTTTCATGCTATCGTCATGAATATAGCTCATTACTAAAACATCCAAAAATCAAAAAAAGTTATAGTATAAAACAACCTGAACTAATAAATATAATTTTGAAAAATATGAGTGACAACATAACAATATTTTAATATATTTCGATTCCTTGTTTCATGAAAATTATAAAATCCTAAGATTTCAAATAATTATCTCCTGTAGTTATAAAAATACTCAGCATTGAAATTATATTTTGAAATTGAGAAGGCACAAAAGGCCGTGTAGTAGTTTGTAATACAAATTACAGATAACCATATTTCTTTCCTGTTCTCTGTTTTTGTTTTTAAAAAGGTATTTGGACTATATAATGTATGAATATTCATATTTTAGGTAGAAAAAAGTCAATTTTAAACAATTGTAAAGCTAAATAATGTATTACCGATCCATGCCATTTACATCATACAAAATCAAAATAAGCCTTTAGTAGATTAGTTTTTTTTTCTATTCACAATTTTATAAATCATTTTACATTCAAAAATATTATTTTTTCTTTTTTTATATTTGTTGAGTTTTTTTTTTTTTTTTTTTTTGTATTTTCTCAGAGTTCTGGAATAATTCTGTACAGTGCAGAAATCATTTTTATGTGCAAAGGATATTTTTTCATCACATATTAGAGTCATTATAAAAGAGATGAAAAAATTCGAAATCTAATTCAACTGTCGTATTTTTTAATAATAGGAAACTTTTCTAAGAAACTTAAAGAATTTTTAAGAATGGAATATACATTTTATTATATGGAATATTTTAATTAACTATAAAGTTTAATGTTACTTCATTTAATTTAATAATACGAATTGAAAACGAAATTTAACAGATTCAAATACAAGCTGATATTTTTTTTTTTTTTTTTACCTAAATGTTGCCAGTTAGATGTCCTTATTTAATTTTTATTTTCTGTTGTGGAAAACATTTTAAAGGAAAAAGAGTCACGCATGGATTTTTATTTTACGCCGCATAAAGTAATTAGTTGAACTGGTAAGATTTTTTTTAAGAATCTAACTTAATTTTTTTTAAGAAAAAAAAAAACTTATTTAAAAAAATAACTTTTTTACAGAACCTTTACGCATTTTTTCTGTAAAAAATAGATTTTTTAAAAAGAATTTTTAAGAAAAAAGACGCATTTTTTTTCAAGTGCCATCATTCACTGGCTTTTTAACAATTCAGAATTCTTTGAAATATTTGTATGTTTTTATTTATTGACTTTTTGGCAATCCTAGATTCTGTTAAGTATTTAAAAATTTAAATGCTTATAATTACATTTATTACAAAATCTCCACTTAGAAAGTCATTTAATATCATTCTGCAGTATTTTAGTTGCTATATAAAACATAAATATACATGAAATATATGTAAAAGGCCAACGGTTTAATTTAGTTTATTTAGCTATAACATATTTCCTTTAGTATAAAATAGAGATAGCTCACTGAAATATCAAGAAATAAAAATCTACTAAGTAGTGAAATAAGTTTTTTTAATATATTTCAAACATAAAATTAAATAATTTATTTTATTTTATTTTTGCAATATATTCAACAGCATTTTAAATAATAAAAATACTTGCAATAAATATACTTTAAACAATACTTGCAGCATTTTTAATTTTTGAAATCTTTCGTGTAGTTATCCACTTTATGTTTACAGTTATTTTGGATTCAATGTTTATAATAATATAAAATCAGTTATTCGATTCTATAATTTTACTTTTAGACTGTAGCGGATTTAAAAATAAAATAAAAATTTCATGCATGTTTCAGTTTATATTTGCTCTTAATTCATTTCATAAGCAAATGTATAAATTAAAATAAAATTAAAATGTAAAAGCATGAAATCGTGTTTAATTAAATTTTTAAAAGTTTTATAATTATGCTTTTATTACTATGTTTGTTTAGTCAGATAAAAATAGTTTTAAAAGTCAAACCTCTCTGATATGAACCTTTTTTTAATATAACTTATTCTACATTTCCGAAAAATTGTATCAACTCAACACATCACAGACAACGAATTAGCTGGTAAACCTAAGACATCGTAAGAAAAATTTTTCCTGTCTACTTGCAATTAAATATTAGGTTTTAAAGTCGAATTTTAAGAATAAAATTTTGAAAAGTGAATTCAAATTTTAATGAAAAACAAAACGATGTATTTCATTTGCTAAATGATCGAATTTATTTTCCTTACTCTGGCGAATCATGACAATCCTCTAAAATTATGTTTTCATTATAGGGTTGCTATATTGGCCACCTCACTAAGAAATTTTCACCAGATCTGCTTTCTTAAGAAAAATTTTTATATGCAAAAATCGTTTGACCAAAAAGATTCGACAAGAAGAAAGTCAAATTACAAGGAAATATTTCTCAAAATGAATCTCTGAAACAGTCAAAAATCGCTTAATAATGAAATTATATTTTAATTGTTTCCTGAATTCCTGAAAGCGGGTAAGTTTCTCTCTCAATTATTACATCATTCAATAGGTAAAAAGTTGCTTAATTTACATATGAGCATTATTTTAATCCCAAACAAATAATAAGAGAAATTTATTACTTTTAGAACATATCAGTGAAAACTAAGATCATTATTGGTGAAAGCAGACATTTGAAACGTGGGTCGGTACCAATTATTAATAGAGAACAATATAAAAAAAACAGATTAAAAAAACAATAGAAAACATTTGATACAATACAGTGATGTGAATAGAACGTCAACTGTTTTAAAAATAATTAAAATTATTTTTATCATTAAATTAGATTAGAACTCTGAGGTTTCTTTCAGCTGACATACTAAGCAGTTTAAATCACTGTTCGAAAATACCATTTTCTCGATGATAAAAAAACAGTTTTCAGATTTGACTGAATGCTAAATGTATGCTTTTTCCACCGGAGTTTTATTTACATAATCGAATTAACATTCATTTTTTTGTGTTTAATTAAAATGAAATATTTTCAAAAGATGAAAAAGAACTTTTTCATACTATTAGAAAGTAGTAAATAGATAATGGTAAAAAAACTTTTTACTATTTTTAGCCATTGAAAATACTTTCGAATATTTTTAAAATCATAAATATTCGCCTTCATTATTTTTATTTACTCTTTTTTAGAAATGTATTTTGACGTTATTTGAACTTAGTAAATACATGCCTCAATTTAGAGAACAATACTTGCTTACACAATACACTCATTGTATGCGTGTGAGCGCGTGTGCGTACGTATGGGCGTGTTTCTATGTGTATGCGTGCGTGTGTATGTGCATGCGTACGAAAAATTATAGAAATAAGGAAGGCAGTTTAATGTAAGACATCTTAGTAATTAATTTTCTTTCTTATAGCCATCTTTACATTTAATAAATACAGAACTTCAAAAACTCTCTAAAACATAGGAGCATTTAAATACAAAATAAGCATAAAATGTCAAAAACAAAATAATTATCATCTAAAATTCGTAGAAAATCAATGCATTTATTTACCTGAATATAATTTCTAAGAAATAACAAAAAAGTAAGCATCATATAAGTATGGCTATTACTAAAGTTTTTCAAAAATTTGCTTAATGTTTCTTATAAATATACCGTAAAAATGCAAAAATAAGGATTTCTAGTTATTTCGTTATTAAGTGTAAAAATAATGTTTTCTAATAAATATTTTCTTGAGATTTTTGTAAAGAATAGAAGATGCGAGGGAAAATTTTCTTCGCTAACTTTTGATGAGATTTTTCTGCAAATGACAGTCTCAACAAAGAATATTAGCACACACAATATCACCTTAAATAAGTTATTTCCTTACACTTTGCATAAGAAATTGTTTGTTTTTACTTGTCATTCTTTTCAGAAGCAAATTATTTAAATGTAGGAATTTATTAGTCTCTTTACAAATTCATGAATAGCAAATGCAGTGAGTAAGTAATACATGCAAGTATAAAGCGTCGTTGGCTAATTAAACAATAAATTTCTTCATCTTATTATTTATTATTTTAAATGCTAGTTTAGTCATTCATTCGTTATTTTCAGCTATATTAACAGGAAATAAAATAAAAGTTTTAAGGATTAAATGTCTTCTCTTAAAGACTGAATATTTTCTAATTTTTCTCCTTTTATGGTAATATTTATCTAACCCATAGCTTTGATTCTAAAAATAGCTCGCTAACTTGAGAAAATGACTTTTAACTTGGATAGTTAAAAATATTACTAACATAAATTGTCCCAACTCGGTCTGTTGTACTAATAAAAAATCACGTGAAATCCAATACTTATAAATTTCAACATATAAATGAAATATTTCATATTTACTGACGTCATTTTCTCTCTAAGGTATGTCTTTTGTTATATGATGTTTAACTTGTATCGTGTCAAAATATTCTAATTAATAAAATACTTTAAATACTTTATAAATTCAAATAGTCATTGATAATTTTTAAAGGTATTCCCAGTGCGAAAGAATAGTATATTTGTAACATTTTAAACATGTTTCAATTGCTTACTTTTTATACAAAATTAACTATCTGAAATGTTTTTAATGCATTATAAAAGTCATTCTTCCATTCACTTCTTTAATAATATTTATTCACTTAAATTTTATTTAAGTTTTGGCAACAGCGTTTTTTCTTTTCAAAATATATTGAATGGAACGATTTGGGAATATAGTAGCCTAATAATTGTGTCGAATAGCATTTACAATAGTTTATACTTACATTCGGTACTTACATGTTATACCATCAACCGATTTCGCCAAACAAAAAAAAAACCTTGTTAAATGTTGCCATCATTATTATTACTATCTGTGAACATGTGAGGAAACGATTTCCGCTTTTGGCTGTATATCGAACATTTGGCGACATATTTTGATTCAACAAAATGAGTCGACGGTTTAATACGTAAGTATCTTACATTCTCACCTTCCTGGTTAACTCATTCAAGTACAGAATACCATGTTTAATTATTTTATTTTATTTGTATTTATTAAAATGAATCTGAAATGCGTATTATATATGTATAAAAAATCGGATATAAACATTTTGTTTAACTGATTTTTGATGTTATATTACTGTGACGGGGCTTTTATCACGATTTCTATTAATGTTCTCTTGGGGTTTCTTTTGGGCCGAAATGGCAATTCTTTCCAACCAACTCAAGAAGAACGTGGTTATGTAAATTAGGAATCATATATATATTGGAAGTTATCTGTAGAGCGGAGGTCTATGTCTATGTGCAGAAGTGATTGCTGAGTGGGAATTGAAGTCGCTAAGCATATAATATTTACTAAGCATATAATTTTTAAAAATGCATATAATATTTAACATGTTTGTGTGTTCTTCAAAATGAACTTTTGCTCTCTCTAAACCACTAAACATTTGCACAGGAGCAAACTTAAAATTAGAAGGGTGGTACGAGTATATAATTCTTGAGGTTACAGGACATGCTCGAAAGAATAAAATGTCAAAAATTCTTTATTTATAGCGCATATATCTTTAAAAATTTTCAATGGAGCTTAGATTTTTTTGTGATCTTAATAAAGATATTTTAATCATTTTGTAGAAATTCAAAAAAAAAATTTGGTTACATTTTTTTTTTCTGTTTAACTTAAGTTGGACATAATTTTTGAGATCTCCCAATGCATGCTTATGTTTAGGAATCATTTTTTAAAAAATCATCTTTTTAAAAAAGTAAAAAGTAAAACAATACGCAAAATGTAGTGAAGCTATTTTTTTAGTAAAATATTAAGATAGTTTCTTTAAAAAAAAATTATAAAACTTTGTAATTTTGAAATTTCCTATTCCCCCCCCCCTCCTCTTTTTCATACATAAAACTATTTTTTAAAAACTATGTACTATATATACTTCGAATAAAAAAATAGGTTCACTATATGCACAGGTATCCCGTATAGAATTGTAAAAAATTTGGAACCATACAGTGCAATAACTTTTTTCAAAAGTGTACCTAAAAGCGAAAAATTATGTTTTGGAGAAAAAGTGAAAAAATTAAGCATTTGTAAACGTTTGCTTACATTTTTGTTAATTACTGTTTTCTTAATTAAGATTATTTTATCACACCGAACATATAAGTATTATAATCATTAAATTCAGAAAAATATGCACTTGCTTTTAATACTAAAATTGAAAAATCGGTTTTTGGAATGTGTATGATGTCCTGGTTCCCTTAATTTGATAACTGTTAATATTGATTCGAATAATGTAAATTGATTTTTGTCAGGAATACTCTATTAACTCTACACTTATGAAGACACAGAATAAACCAACTACATCAAAAGCAAGAATTTGAAAATCAAAGTATCACAGAAAGACTTGCAAATTTCCAAACCTGTTAGCTCTAAAGTTTACGGTGCAATTATCCTCAACTGCTAGGCAAACCCAAGGATAATATCCTGCTTCATCGGGGGACTAATTTGGGACAATCCTCTAATCTAATGCCTCAGTGGAATGTGATTGGATCACTGGGCATGAAACATATTGCCAAACAGTATCAACATAAACAGAAGCACCGCTGTCATTTCAATCTTCTATTTCCTCTCTCCATTCGCTTTTGTGGCTGCATACAAACCCAATACGACCCCAATAGATTTAATGTACATCAGATTGTAGAGTATAATTCAAAATGAACAGACATGACATTTTCAGCTATGCGATTTATTTAATTTTTAATGTAGTACATTAAATAATGAGATATATTTTAATGTATTATTGTTCTAAAGCCTTATATTATTCTTCTGGTTTTATTTGTTATATAATAATAAAATGGATAGGAAATCAGAGGCAACAAATATAATCCTTTCAACGTATGAATGCACGTGGATTGAAAGTCTATTTTTATCCCTAATGTTATTTGCATTAGAATATAAATATATTGAGTTTAAGGGTACTGACTACATTCAAAACCATGATTTTGCAAAAGTGTACAAATGAATATTTTTGTTCTATATTTAGTGTCACTTGAATTAGAATACACATATAAATTTTTTTTGAGAATATTATTAATATAAAAATTATTTAAATGTAATTTTTTGATAGAAAATGAAAAAATGACATACAGTCGAACCTCTATATAACGAACCTCTATATTACGAATTTTTCTATATAGCGAACTTTTTCCTGGAACTTTTAACATTCCACGATTTTCTTCGTAAAATTACCTCTCTATAGCGCAGTGCATTTTCTATATAACGAACTTTTTCTTTTGTGATTCAATTTTTTTTTCACCCTATTTTTAAAGTATTTCTGAACATTTCAAGTTAACACATTTTATGATGGTCATAAATCTTAAACTGGTTTTATTAGATCCTAATTCGCCGAGAGCAATAAAGTTCTGGACGTTTCATCCAAGAAGTGTAACCTTTAACCACCATAGTCTAGTTCATTAGAAACATCTTCGATATCCCGTTTCACCCTCAGTGGAGTTGTCCTGTGTCCCCATGTTCTAGTTATAAGTAATGTATGTGTTTAATATTACTTGTATGCTTTAAATTGGAAAATGTTTTGAAAATTCGAAAATTTTAATATAAAATTATTTTTTTAATATTGAAAATACAGTGACTACAGTGAAAATACAGTTGAAAATACTACGACATTCTTTTTTCTTGTTTTCTTTGCAGTTTTTAATTCATTCTTTTTTTTATGGGTAAGATATATAAAATAATCATATATTAATTTAAAAAGGTGTGAATAATTAATTTTTTAATATGTAGTGTTTATGAATTTGAAATTTGTTTTGTGTGGTTCATAAAGTATATTAAAAGATGAATCTGTGTATAACGAATTTTCCATATAACGAACTTTTTTCCAGAATTTATTGACTTTGTTATATAGGTCTGACTGTATTTTCAAAATATTCTCTTTTTATGGCAAATGCTTCTATGATATTAAATAATATTTTGCTTATATGTAGCTTGGATTTCTATCCTGGAAATAAACAAGGACTTTTGAAAAATATAGTTTATTTTAGGAGCTGGTATCGTTTAAAATAATAAGATCAGTGGGGGGGGGGGGCGCTAATAAAAAATTATCTACTTCTTTATTAAAACATGAATAAATTAAATTCTAAATTACACATTTCAAAATTATTATTTCAGGCTTTTAATGGAAGTTGTAGCTGCGCATTGAAAAAATATTATTATTATAAATGCATTTTCAATAAAAGAAGAATATTTTGAATATATGTCATTTTTTTCATCAAAAAAATTTGCATTTAAATAATTTTTTTTTGTATTAATATTCTTAAAAGAATGTTATATGCATATTCTAATTCATGGGACACTAAATTTTTTGAAAAATCTATTCATTTATATGCTTTTGAAAAATCCCGGCTCCAAATGTAGTCATATACCTTAAATAACACGCACATTTTTTTAATAAATTGGCTACGGTCTGAATTTATTTTAAATAAAAACTCATTTCAAAAACCTTGATCCTTCATAGATTTTCCCTTTAAAAATAAAATCAGACCAATAATAACAAAAAAAAAGCATTTTAAAGAGAACATTGCAATTTATAGAGTTTCTACACTAAGGTAACTTTTTTAACAAATTATGATTTCTTCATCACTTTTAATTGAAAAAAAACATTAAAAAACTTCTTTTCGCGTGCTATACAATTCTATTGATTTGCAGCCAAATAAATATATTACCTATTTACAAATACTGAGTTTTGTAGACCAAGGACATTTAAAACTTCATACATCATGGTTGATCACTATATAGCGGACCACCATATATGCATTATCACTTATTTTTTCCCCTATTTTATATACATTTTCACATCACAGAAAAGGAACTTCACGAAAAGTAAGAATAAACTGGATTTGCAAAGTAAAATCAAGAAACTAAAGTATTATGCTTCCAATTTCAAATGGTGCTGGGTATACCGGCAAAAGCAGCTAAAAAGTCGCTATATTCAGAAGGAATTTCGCTAAAAGTAGTAACTAAAATTTTAAAAAGTATAATCTCCATATTCCATAATACGTTTTATTAGTCGTATATCTTTTTTACATTTAATCTATATAAAAATATAAATAGTACCGCAGTTTTTCTGTGGAATATTACAAATTTTTCATGGATTACCGGTTGCTACCGCTGCTTTAGATATTTCAGCAAAATCGAAATGTTTCAATTAGATAAAATTAACACGAGACCAAAGTCGTATACAAGGGTAGGGTTTGAGGGTTCAAACTCCTCCCATACACGAACATATTTTTAATTCTTAACATAAAAATTACGTCTCAGTGTTTTATCTACGTTTTTGAAACATAATTCCACTCATGAAGGTAATCTTTGTACGCCACAGCATAAGAATTAAAACATAGCTTCTTTGCCAAACAAACACCTAGGTGTTTGTTATTATCAAAAATCAAAATACAGGGTGACCGAAAAGTATGGTTGCACTTTCATAAATGGATTTAAAATAACCAAATATTTTCGGTTTATATGTTCCATAAAAAAAAAAAGATTAAAAGTTCTGCCACATGAAATGCAAGCTAGATAGTGCAACGTTTTTTGTTTCAAAATTGCTTCACCACAAGAACAAGCGCAAGTTGTAGTACGATTTGTCGAACTTCAATTTGCAACACCTACAAATTTCGGACAACCTATAAATGAAGTCTGCCTTCATGATCCACAATTTATAAGTGACATTAAAGATTTATGACAATAGGTAGCGCATTGTCAAAAACAAAATCTGGCCGCCTTAGCTGAAGCTGAGGTGACGGTACTAGTATAGATTTTATGTGTTGTGCGCAACTAATGATGAGCACATTAAATTCATGCAATAAAAAATAGGAAAAATGACTTTGGTATTTTCCTTATGGAATATAAAAAAACGTAAGTGGAAAATATTTTTTTATTTGTAATTAAAATTTGAAAATGTAGTCATACTTTTTGAACCCCTGGTATTATATTGCATTATCGACGCACGCTTATTAATTTTAGAAGCTTGATTGCAACGTTATATATACAGAAATTTGATAATTTCCTGAAATAGTATTCACCTTTGCATGCATAAAAATATAAAACTACATATGAAAATAATCAACCATCAATTTATCTTGAACCATGAATTTATCGATGATTATATAATTTATCAACTTTTTATGATCGAATTACTGTAAATCGTTAAATATAGCTCTATTAAGGAAAAACTTATTATAATGATTAAACTATTATGAGTCAATTCAGATTTGACCAATACGTTATTATGATGGACTTCCATAATAGACCAGCTGATTGTTATTATAATCCAGACACACATATTAATCATATGTTATACATCGTACACATTTTGCATCTAAGTTAATTAATTTAAAAGTAACTATGAAACTAATTTCCCTGCCACTGCAAAAGTGCCAATTATAAATTAATATAATTACGCTAGACTCTTTAAAGTAAATGCAAATATTTATTTGACTCAGTTATAGGATGCATATCCAAACTAAATTCAAAACGTATACTTTCTTTAAAAATAAAAGATCTAAATATATCAGTTTTGCATTATTTCCATTGAACCATGAAAATGAAGCTCAGAATAAAAAGAATAAAATAACTAAAGGAAATTTTGATAAATAAATTGATACAATTTTCTTCAAGTGAATGCATTTTGATTCAATATATAAAGTCTAAAACTTTGAAACTAATACAATGAGGGGGGGGGGGCCAAGTATTTTAAAAATCATTTGAATCACCCAGTCACTGCAGTATTTAAATAAACAAAACTAATCCACACTGTTTCGGTTCTGCGATTAATTGCTTAATAAAATATTTGTTGATGTTGATTATGATTTGTTGTATACTTTTTCCTTTTGCTATTAAAATAATAATAAATTCCACTAACAGTCAATATTTAAATATTTTTGGCTGTATTAGCAGAAAATGCGATTTACCGTAAAATCCGGCGTATAACACTCACCTATACTTTCAAGTTGCATCTTTTAATTTTCAGGTATATTCGCCGTATACTTTTGTTTAAGAAAAACCTCAAATATATTTGTGCAATTCTCTTATATTTTGAAGTCCTTTATTCGAGGTATCATCCCAGTCATTTGAAAAAATAATATACTTATTGAATTAAAACTTTTTTAGTTCATAAAATAGTTCGTATCATTAAAATAAACAGTATTTCGATATATATAGAAGTCTAATTTTCTTTATTATCATCTTTTTTTTCAATTCCTACTATTAGGTCACACTCTCTATTTATATATTTATTTATTTATCTTGGTGGAATTTTCAATCGTTAATAAAATACATTTTAAAGCACTCAATTGAGCTGAAATTTTATGTACATGATAATTTTGGTTGACAATATAATAATTTAACTATAATTAATGAAAATTAACTGATTAAAACTATTTAAAGATTTACAAAAACAGCCACGTTGGCATCATTTTTGGCGACTTAGCGACCATTTTGGTGACTTGTGTCAAAACTTGAAAAGGTTTTTTTTTCTCACGTTTTAAAGCATTTAGTTGAACTGAAATTTTATATACAGGATTGTTTTGGATAACAACACGATACTTTAATGATAATTAATAAAAATTAATTACCACTTACCGTTGTAATTCTATCATATGTATATACATATTTATAGTAATTGTAACTATTTAATAAAAAGTAGCTAAAATAAATTTTTTCTTTGTTGATCTAAGGAACTGACTTTAAAATTTTTTTTTATATTACTTGTTTTTTTATTATTTTTTTAAAGCTCTCTTTTTCATATCCGGCGTATAACGCTCAATCGTAAATTTCTATCTTATTTTTTGGTGTATAAAGTGCGCGTTATACGTCGGATTTTACGGTACCTAGATTAATGTTTTATTTTTCATTGCTTTAATTTAATTAATTAACTAACTAATACCCATTAAAGATGACTTGGTAAGCAATGAGATTCTGGATATGTTATAAAATGAAGAAAGGAATACAAAAACGTGCAAGAAAAAGAAAGGGATATAAAACAAATGAAACTATTGGGTAAAATATTTCCAGAAAACTAGATAAAGAATATTTATATTTATTTTCTTTTAACTATATCCTCGTATTTCAAATCGAGTAAATATATATTCATTTGTATGTTATTAATATGAAATGAATAAATATGTTCTTAAATTTTTGTTTACCTCCGCAAAATATGACAATGCGTGTAAAACATCTGTACAAAAATGAATTAGATTTTTAATCACGTAACATATTATTCATTTCATTTGCACTCTCTTTCTCTCTCTTACAAAAGCTTTCAAGATCTTTTTTATCTGCGGTAATCACTTACTCTTTTTAACAAGCATTTATTTCAGCAATTTTAAAAATCATACAAACCACAGGTTTAAAAAAAATAGATTTTTCCCCTTTTCGAAGTTTAAGTATCTTTAATATTTAGTAAATTCTTACATTTTAGATAACATCTTCAAAACAGAATAGTATAAAAGACTCGCATCTGTTATTCACAGGTATTTTAGAAAGAAATTTTTTAACAAGTTCTTATTCAGCTCGCAAAACAGAGACAAGCATCTTTATGCGATACAGAGATCCAACATAAAAATGCAATAGAACAAACATTACAATAATTTTAACTGTAAAGTCGGTACAAAAAAGAATTACACACAAAAAAATTAGAACAATAATAAGTGTGTTTCATAAAAAGAGGAGTTATTAATAGAGGGTCAAGACTGCAATTTATTTAAAAGATTAGCCTCCCAGTATTTTGAGAAAACAATGTTCTGAGAGAGCATTCAGCAAATGCCTAACGTTCATCACCCCGCTATTGCAACAAAGGGGGCAGGCAGGACTGTCATGTGCTTGGAATCTGAGAATGTGTGCATATAAACATATATGCATTATCGCTAGACGAAAGGCAGTGACAGTACTGCTTCTGGGAGATCATAGATATAATTTTCCCAGAGATTTTATAAAGAAAAATGTATTTATTCTGAGTTATATTGTAACGGGTCTATTCGCGTACCTCCTACTAATCCTCTTGGGGAAAAACTGTTTCTTTAAATATTATTCTGTTGAAAAACTTTCTCCTGAAGAAGAAGAAGAAGAAGCGAATTATGCAGATCAAGGCTTATATTTAAGCATTAACATTCAGAGCCAAAAAAGAGAGAGAAATTAGGAACTAAATGATAGGAGTTAGTGATTAACATAAAGTAATAGAAAGCTAGTCGAGAATGATTCGTAGATTATTTGCTTAATAGTTAAGGTTAACTATTTGGTCGATTAGGTGTTTAAATTGGAATAGTGTCGGATTGAAGTAGAATAACTTAGAACGCAATTTCAAACATTTAGAAGGTGTATTGCTAGGACGTTCCAAGAGTAAGTGATTCGATTAATAATTAAATATTCAATTATCTCGTCCACCTCACTTTCGCTCCCATTTTTATCTTAAGGTGCATTTCCTAACTTGGGTTATTGAGATTTGTTAGGTTGTTGAGGGTTGTTAAGAAATTGTATTTGTTTGACTATTGCTAATTTTCCTTCTAACTCTCGTACACTGATGGATGGGACAGTCCATTCATCACAACGTCTACATACATCCAGATCAGAGGAATATAATGTTTGATATAAAAAAAACATACTATAATGAGCAATATTATGTAATTGTGTATAAGAGTTCGGAAAAAAAGCTGAGAAATAGTTTCAATATATATGTACCAAAAAACTATAAATGTAACTTAAAGTAAAACAAAAAAAAATGAGTAAGGAAATATGAAAACAATAGAAAACAAAATAATGTAACCACAATAATACATGAATAAACTTTTAGACACTTAAGGATAAGATTGCAGTTTAAGCAAAGATTTAAGGTGCCCGTTTTCTTCTTTGTTTGCCTATAATATCGGCGAAAACAAAATTTTGAAAAGAAAAACACATTTAGAATTAATGCAAAAAAATTTAAAGCCTCTAAAATCAATTTGTAAAAAATCTAAATTATATTAAGTTTTAAATGAACTGTACCTGAGAGACTGAAACATCTTGAATATTAAAGATAAAAATATCAATGAGATTTAAGAAATTAAAAAGAGTGTTGCTGCAGTATTATAGACAATGCAGACTGAAGACGTCACGTTTAAATTTACATGAAAGTGCTGCTTAACCATTTTTAAGGCTAGCCAATCTTCCCCCTCTCTCTGTGAATAATACTGAATGAAATATTTTTTAAAAATCAATAGAAGCTCTAAATCTATTATAAATAACAAAGGTAATCTGCTTATGGTATCCAACTACGTTCGAAACCGTAATTTTAAAAAAGCGCATAAATGAATAATTTTCATGATATTTAGTGTCACTTAGATTAAAATACATGTATAAAATAGTTTTAAGGACATTATGACAAAAAAAATTATTTAAATACAATATTTTGGCAAAAAATTAACTTAGAATAACCTTTTTTCAAAACGTTCTCATTTTATAAAAAATACTTCTGTAATAATAATATTTTGTGCTTATATAAAGAAAAGACTTCTCCAGAGAGTCTGAACTAGGAGTTTTGAAAAATTCACATTATTTTAGAGTTGCCACCAATTGAAATAATTATCGGCGTTTTTTTCTTAAAATTTCATCCTACTGTTGTAGTAAAATAGGGATAAATCTACTTCTAAGCTATATATTTCAAAAATTCTAGTTCATCCTCTGTACAGAGGTCTGAGATATATACAAGCAAAATATTATTATAACAGAAGCATTTTTCATACAAAGAGAATGTTTTGAAAAGGGGTCATTCTGTGTTCATTTTTTGTCAAAATATTGCACTTAAATATTTTTGTACTGTATTAATATTCTTAAAACAATTTATATACGTTTTCTGATATTAGTGACACTACATACTATACATATTATTCATTTATAATCTTTTCTAAAATCACGGTTCCGAACGTAGTCGGATACCTTAAAGATGCATATAACCAGCCCAAACTTCTTTTTAATCTATAAGTGATTCCCTTAAAAACAACGTTCAGCACTGCAATAAAATTTAAGATGCTATTTTAAAACTCTATTAAACAACTAATGTAAAAACGTATTCTAAGAACTGAATCTGTGTTTCTTTGACCTGCAGAATTTTACTACAAATAATTTCTGTCGGAAATAATTTATTATAACATAAGTAAAAAAATCACGGTTTAAAATCCTGGTTTTTGCTGGCAGAGAAAGCTCTTGAAAATTATTTTTGCAAAACATTAAATCACATGTTCAAAGCACAGCTCATTTTCTTCAGCTTATTAATTTCGAAATGACCATTTAAAACAAAAATTATTGGAGGAATCCACATACATCTACTTATGAGCTATGTCTTAGCAATTATCTGAAATAAGAAGGGATTTACCAATTGAGTCAATAAATTAAATATTCCATTTTAATTCCACGCCATTTTTTTCCCAAAATTATCTACATATGTAATGCGGTTTATGTAATTTTCCTGTATTCCATTTTTTTTTAAACAATTCTGTTTTTCCCATTTAAAACAGAAGAAAACATAATGAAGAACTTTATATTATTAACAAAGCTCAAAAATTTAAAGCTGCTTTTAGAATTAAGTATTTGTAAAAGAATATCAAGATGCAAGATTAAACAAATATTTTTAAATACAAAAACAAAACAGAAACTAATTATCACATAATAGATCCCATATTATCTTCTGAAAGCATTAAATACCAAGTTTTTAATAGATCGAAAAATAAATCATCTTATCACTTGTTATAAAATTATTCTTTTTCATTTTTATCTTGAAAATCAACGTAGCAAATAACAATTATTTTTATAGTTGAGTAATAAAAATAAACCACCCCTCAGCTGAGTTAAATCATGAATTACCCCCACGTAAAAAAAAATTTCAACTGATAAAATATTCCATTACCAGGACATACTGGTAATGACTGAAAATTTTTAAAACACTTTCGGATCAATAGTATAAACTATGATAAACTAGTCATAATGCATTCTCTTTATATTCCCACTCAAATTTGCATGTTGTCAATTTCAATAATTGATTGTAATGAAGAATGATCATTTCACCAGCAAAAATTCTTTTTGACAACCGCGTGCATAATGGCCAAAACAAAACTATTTTCTGAAAGTTTCCTCGTCTAATACTATGACACGATGAGATGAAAAAATATTCTAGAATTTTTATTTCGATATAATTATACTAATTAAATATGAATATTAAAATGCTAGTTAATATACGCTTAACTATGCACATTTTTAATACTTAGAATACTTAATATTACGTGCAAGATTCTGTTAAATATTAAAGTACAGGTGATAAATAATGTATATATGTCCTAAAGTAGAACTATAATAGACGAATACAGGATTAAAACTCAAAAATCTTGTTAACAGTAAATGAATTCAAAAATAATACATTATACCCAACGCACCCCTTTTGGTGTGTTTAATTTATAGATACTCCCAAATGAAAATTGGTGTAGTTAAATATTTATAAGTCGAATATATATATAGTCAAAATTCTCTACTAAAGAGAGATGAATATTCAATAATCAAAACTGAAAAAAATTGAAATTTCAAGGTAACCAGACATAAGATTTTAGGAAGTATATACATATATATATATACTTAACAAAGGTATAAAAATGGCTGTAGCTATTTTACAAAAATTTAAAGTTTACAAAAATTACAAGTGCAATCAGTAGAAAAAATTATTACTTTTAATAAAAATAGCATAAAGATAATTTTTTCTTCTATAAAATTTCTACTTGATTTTTTTCTGTTCTTACATTGTCTTTCAAGTAATTAATTTGGACACTTAATATATGTTTTTTAGTGGTTGTAAATGCATTTCAAGGTTTCAAAAGTTATATGACGAGACGAGAACGAAAGTTAATATATCTCATACTATATGCTATATCTAATATATTTCTTACTGAATAATAAAATTATCGTTAATTTGCATACTCTTTTCGATCCGAACTATGTAACAATATATAAGAAGAAATATTTTAACAAAGCTACTAAAACGAGCATTTTTACGCAAGAAAACTCGTCCTTAAAGGTTTTAAAAATGCGTATTCTTCCGTCCAGAAATGCTTACATATTAAAAGAATATTGAAATGAGCAAAATATAAAATAGTAATATTATTTTTATTACATATGTGAAATAAGTAATCTCATTTAGTAGTATCAAGTGTTGATGAGTAAATAAATTTTAACTTATTATTATAAAGAGTATTGTTAATACTGCTTCTGAGAGAGAGGAAAAAAACATCAATAAATATATATAAAAACTCAAGGAGGGAAATTACCTAACCCTTTTTTTTAGTTCTTAATGAGAAATAACTTGTTGAATGATGTTTTTATTTTGATATTTTAGAGTGCGTAGTTTTTATATGGATATACTTCATTTAAATAACAAAATAGTTAAAACACAACAATTCGTGGTTAAATTTCATATGAATATTTTTCTTATTGAATATCCATGTAATTGTTCTAGAAATCCCATAGGCTTGTAATGTCGGCATTTTGCCGATTTAAATGTCTCAATTCATTCCGATTGTATTTCAACAGTTATAATGTATTTCAGATAAAAATCAATCAAAATACTCGTTGGCTAAATTAATAATCAAACGACGTATATAAACTTTTCAAGGTATTTTTAAAGATACTATATTTTTTTCAATAATAAAATATTTTTTTAACACTTTAGGAGGTTTTTATATAGTGTCGTGTTATATTTTAATGCTGAAAACCTGTATCCCCAAGACAACTAAAATGATATATAAAACAGCAAAATCAATAAAAAAAATTTGACAGTTGCGAAAGTACTACTCTACATTGTGTAATAATTACAAGTCAAGTAAAATTGCATTCGCTTAATATTAATGAAAATGAGCCAAACTTGAATCTCTTTTTTTTAAAGATAAAATTTTTCAAAAGCTTAACTAAGAGAGATGCAATATCTTATTCTTATTATACATAGACCTATTTATATCATATTGGGCAACAAATATTCAATAAAATTTATTTGAGCACATATACTTTTACCATTCAATTATACAGAACATAAGTATATAGATGGTAAAAAATTTACCAATTTAAAAATTTTTACTTGAGGACGCAGAAGATATGTCTGATATGTAAATTTGATGTTCATCTATTAATTCCTGTATTCAAATTTATCATTAAGTGAATGCAATTTCAAAATTCTCTTTCATTTTATAGCTCTATCCTACTGATATCATAAAGAAGGGCAATGAAAACAAGTACTTACACAACCATGTGGTACAAAATAGCTTTCTTCCCTCTAGGCCTCTCCAAAAAGTTGTTCACTTGAAACCGTAGTTTCCTGTACCGCGGATCTCGATGCCTCTGTCGAGTGTTCATTGGCTTACCCCACAAGCTCAATCTGGGGTGCACTAACCGATTGCCCCCTCGTCGACAGAACCCTCTCTTCAGGGGCCCAACAACAGCAGGCCCTTCTTGAGAAACAGTCCGGGAGACTGTAACTGGCGCTGAGGCAATGCCGGATCCAGAGGTTTTACCATTCAGCCCAGAAGGCTGTTGCTCAATTAGAGTCAGTGGTGTGGCGTTTATGATGGAGGTACTCAGTAGCTGAGGGCTTTCTTGATGTTGTAGTTGCTGCTCTTGTTGTTGTTCACGCTGTAAATTCCGAGTCTTAAAGTGCCACATTGGAGGAATTTAAAAGCGCGATATCGACTTCCATAGAGAAAGAAAGACTGTCCAATTTAAAATGCTGAGTCACACATATAAATATCATCCACGGTGATGGTTCGATACACAAGCATAAAAAGCAAGAAGTTGTCAAAAGCCAGGCTTAGTATTCAGTTTCCATGTCATTTGCAAAAGATGAATTGGTACTTCTCTAGAATAAAGGTTTTTGTACCTTACAGTGATATTATTTTTCACAGGGGAGATTGTTGAAATACTTATATATTCTAAGCCATGCACAAATTAGAGGCAATACAGTTTTAGAGAGAATGTGTGTTGTAGCAATTCTCTCAAAACCTTCGTTTGTTTTGTAGATGATGTAATAATTGATGATGGCTGTATGGTGAATTTTTCAATTTCTCAAAACAATTCTAATAAACACTCATGTGGTTTAAAAAACACTAATTAGACTGAGTCTAAATAGATTACATTTTTAAACATGTCTTGAGTCAATCTGAATTAAAATATTTTTGTGCTAGTTATATAACTAATAAACGATAATCATTTGCGAGCTAGCTTTTTGGGGGCATAAATAATCCAGCGTAATTTTTGGTGTAAATATATATATTTTTAAATACTTCTTTTTATTTCTACACTTAAAATAAAAAGTAAACTTTTATAACTTTTCTAATAGTTCTTTAAATGAATTTTTTTTTCTACAGTTGCGAATTATTTACTCAACTATTTTGCAAAATATTATCACTTTAAATATATAGTGGATATTATCATAATATATCAATAGTTATAAACTAATTGGTTGGAATGCAATATCCATAGAAAATATCGAAGACGCGTCTTTCTCAAAATTCACCTACCAGGTAATATAGAATTATCTTAATTTCTAAGCAACTGTATACCAGTTCTGAATCTTATAAATAATTTATCTCACTCTATATTTAACTATATTCCTTAAGTCAAGTATTTATCCTTATAATCATTACTTAAAATTTTTTATACTTATGTTTTTAGTGCAAGAGAAAAATATATATAGTGCAAAGTAATAAATAATCCAATTCTATTTCTTTGTACTTAGACTGATATCAGTCGATCGATTTTGAAAATCATCTAAAATATTCTTTTTTTTTTTTACAGAATTATTTAATTTCAAATTTAATACCTTCTCTAGCTTCAAGCTATTTTTTGTGTTGCTAACTTTCTTTAATACCTTGTGCAATGTATATAATGTTTCAAAATTACCCTGAAAATGCCTTTGGCTTTACAGAAAAATAAGAGTTTGGTCCTTTTTAACCAGCAAAAAGCTCGCAATAAGGAAGAAAAATATGTAATATAGCCTTATCCAGAATTAAATTATGCTATCTAGTTTGAAAGAATGTGCTTTATAATTTTTATATTTGTAAGAAATACGTGTATTTAGGCCTTACCTTCTAATCTTGCCCTATTTTTGTTCTTCTTAAAATAAGCTACTTTAAACTTCTCTAGGTAAAGTCATTAATAATTTTTCTTTAGAATTTTTTAAAAATTTTACTTTCATTTCCGTTTGCAAAAATAAGCAAAACCTTTCCTCTAAATATAACAAACTACGCGTTGAATTAAGAGTAATTGAATTAATTTTTGTTTTTTAATAATAAACACTGATTAAATGAATATATCTGAACTTAATTTAATTGAACAAAATTTGTGATCCGAAATTTGGGCTTCAGAACTTGTAAGCTCTCGTTTTATAAGGTCTTTTCGTGTAGATTTAACTTGTAGAATCCTTCCCGATAATTTATCCAACTAATTGCCTTTCAAACTAATAATTATAAAAAAGAAGAAAACAAATCGTAGTTTTTAATTCCAATTTTTCTTAAAAGTTGACGAAATCGAAAGGTAATCTGTTACGTAAAATAACATCTTAAGAGCTATTTTTTTGCGAAATTATCTTTAGAATTTCATCTCCATTGCTTCTACTTCGCATGTTTAATTTTCACCAGAAGCCATCGAATATATATTTTTTTTAATTTTCTCTAATATAAACATCAAATGTGCCAAAATTCTTCGATAACAATGTCTAACATCTCCAAGCAATCAAACATTAAAACTTTTTAAAATAAAATTCTACCGTCATGGGTGGCATCGCTCTATAAATCCATTTCCAAAAATTGGATTCCGCTTTCATATTCCAAACACATAAACTTCAAGCACCACATTCAAACAGGCGACAACCATTTAAGAAAATTTTTCCAAATAAACTACTAAAAACATTGCTGCTAAAAATAGCCACCGCTCTCTACTGATCTTCTGAGAGAAACAGAGAAGTCACACAGAAACGGTGAAAAAGGAGCGTTAAATACTGAACTACTATCTTCTACTTCGCGATAGCGACAGACAGTGCTTTTTCCTCCGCTCCTCCAGTTCTTCATCAACTAACACCAGATGGCGATACTATCGCCCTGACACCTGGTGGCAAAGTTTAGATATTTCGCTATGAATTTTCGAGTCTGTTGGTAAAATCATCCGAAGGAAAAGGGGAGGGGGAGTGAAGCAGTGGTTCTTTTTTGTGGTTTTTGTTCGAAGAGTTTCAGAGCGGGAAGGAGGAGTGAGGAGGAATTTTTTCAGGATATAATGGCAAGCATTCCGCAAATATTCCGTCGGTTAGAATTGAGTGAATTACTTTTTCCGGTGTTACGGGACACTTGTGTATAGAATTTCAGACGACAATGGACCCGTTTTTAGCTTTTGGGGACTGAAAATTAAAGAAAGAAATGGTTTTTCGAATGAAATGTTTCTGTTTGACTTGTTCTT
>BMAV01021871.1:0-37405 GCA_019973955.1 Trichonephila inaurata madagascariensis | reverse complement strand
AAAAATTTACCCATTTCTTTTTCTTTTTTTTAACATTCTATTCATTTACATTTATAAACCATAATGAGTCAAACAACACAGCGATCAAAACCACTATGTCGTTCACAGGGGAAATGTAGCATGTACATAGGAAATATTTTAGAACAAAAGTGGTCGTGCGGGGAACTCAATCACCAAAAGTACCTCCAGTTTGAAAAAAGAAAAAAAAAAAACGTTTGCCATTTCCAAAATAGAGGGAGATATGTGACAAATACATTTTAGTTACCATGAAGAATATCATTTATAAAGATGCTGACAAGAGGTCATTGTCAACAAATAAACAGTTTTCCCAGAATTAAAAATTTTGTTATCATGGGGTGACTCTGTGCTCCGCCTTACAGATCAAAAATTGAATTATGGGTGCAAACATATATAAGAATACATACTGAAAACTTTCAAAAATCATTATATAGCATAACTGTTAAAAACATTTTTCGACATGTTTTACTATAGGATTTCTGGGTCAATATTTA
Organism: Trichonephila inaurata madagascariensis; assembly: GCA_019973955.1. Lineage (NCBI taxonomy): Eukaryota > Metazoa > Arthropoda > Arachnida > Araneae > Nephilidae > Trichonephila > Trichonephila inaurata. The sequence continues at coordinate 36,893 of BMAV01021871.1, read as the reverse complement.
TTGCTTACAAACTCATGTGTGTTCAAAGTACATAATATAAAATGTTTTACATAAACGGATTCAGAATGAGAGCTCTGAGTCAAATTGTGGTTCATTGTAGACGGACAAACCCAATAATTAAAAATAAGAGTGCTTTCTACAAGGAAAAATAGTCTTGCATGAACATTTCAGAAACGTGTGAGAAATTACAGCAAGAAAAGCATTTAATATAATATCAAAAACTTTATTAACTGCTAAATAAAGAATGAACGAAGCAGTATCGTATAACCTCAACTACTTACCGGTATATCTTGAACTTCCAGGATTAATTCTGGTACACAATCTTCCCACAATTCCTTCTTAATTTTGTTGGCAATCTTATTCTTAAATTCGGGGTTGAAAGCGTATCCATTCCTCATTTTGACGAAGAGAATAGCCCTGGAGTCACCATTCCATTTTTTCTGTCCAACACAAATATAATCTTGTATTTCTTCCATACCATGAACTGAAAGAAAAATGACAAAAGTAACCTTAAAAGGTTGGAAAATGTATCCTTTTTTAAGAATTCATTAAGTCAGTATAAGAATCTAGTTCAGAGGTGGTCAAGCCGCGCCCTGTGAGATTCTTTACAACTTTACAAACTACGATTGTTTTGTGCAATACTTTTTTGTTTTTAGTATACTGTTTTGTAATAAATAAATTTCCAGAATTGTTTCTGTTTTTATGTTGCTTCTGTTCTTATAGATTGTTGGAATCGGTCAGTATTGCATTTCAGCGATACCCCTCAGCATCAAGCCTGATTCCTGTAACTTTTTTTCAACTAACAACTGCAATCGTTCTTTTCGAAAACGAAATCTATCAAACATAAATCACGCTCAAAGTTTTAACATCAATTCTGATCAGCAAATACATGAGTATAGATACACGTACAAAAACTAATTGAAAGAATTGAGAAACAAATATCTCATTATTTAAATAAATTAAACCTTGCTTGATCACATTGCATTATAATTATTATATTATCTATGTCTGTGTATACATGAAAAATAAATTAAAAGTAAAGAACTATTTTAAAAACAAGGTTTTATTTAAATACTTTAAAGAGAATAAAATAAACTTTTCTTATAAAACTTTTTTTGCTATCAACTTATAACGTCATTACACAATTTATGATATAAAAGCTTGTCGCGAGATTTACCTGCGTAGATAAACAAGCAAATTAAAAAATTTGATTTTTATTGATTTTAATTTTTAAAATTTTCAAACTAAGTAAATCAGTACTTAAACGGACAAGCTTTTATATCATAAATTGTGTAATGACTTATTATAAGGATGAAAAAAATTTTTAAAAGAAAAGTTTATCTTATTCAGAGCATTTAAATAAAACCTTTTTTTAAAAAAATTTTTTTTTTAAATTTTATTTTTAATTTTTTATTATCACTGGACAGGTTCAGTCTATTCATTTCATTCAACGCATCATTGTTGCAAGGTCGTTTGCCGGTTTATTTTGAACAGGCTGCTAGGGGCCTAATCTTTTTCCCACCAGGCCACGTACATATGATAGATATTTCACTCGAGCCGCAACAAGAGGATAATGGGGGACGAGGATAAACACTGTAAGACCAAAACAACACTGAACAAAGCAAAAGTAAGGAAAATATTAAAACTTTTTTTTTTTGCTTTCACTATAATACTATATTAAAAACGAAAAACAGAATTTTTTTTTTAAATCGTTACTTTTAAACCAATTTTTTTATATCTGTGTGCCGAATTTTAATAATACTATTCTACAAACGAAAAAAATGTTTCGTGCGCTTATCTTTAAAAATGACGTAGTTTTTAAATGTTTTATTAAAAATTTGGATATTGTTTTGAAAAAAACGTAAAAAAAAAAAAAATTTTTTTTTTTAAATGACTGATTCTAAAAGGGAAAGGCTTGAACTTTTTTAGTGCAGAATATCGATTCATTAACACGAAAAAAAAAAAATTTAAAAATCATTTTTATGAAAATGCATCAATTTTGACTCATTTTAGAAAAAATCGTATGAAATAAAGAGTTATACCGTATCTTGGCGAAATAAATTATCTTTCCGATTATGTCATTATTTTTTGTCTCAGTGTGATAGAAAGAATAAAATGGGTTTTTAAAAAAGTTCGAAAAATAGGAACTTGTTTAAACTCAATCCGATAAGATGCTCGGCAGAATAAAAAAACTATCAGGGCAAAAGTTTTTTTAAATTTAAAATCTTTTTTTAAATAATTGCGATATCGGGAAAAGAAAAAGATTAAAACATGCATTGTCATCCAAACTAAACCTGTATACAAAATTTCAGCTCAATCAGAAACCGGGAAGTGGATCAAATTTAACTTGAAAGATTTAATTACAGACCGACAGACAACGGGAAACTAAATAAAAGCTTGTAATAATAAGGAAAACAATAATAATAGTTTATTCTGTTTTAAATTTTCACTCCAGTAAGTATTTGTAATGTGTCCAAATCTACTATTAAGATATATATGATATATATTTTTATATTGGCCGCCAGAAATATAATGTTCTTCCGAAATGGCCCGCAACGACATTTGGGTTGGCTACCCCTGATGTAGTAAGTACCCCTTTGAAAAGGGGGGCGTCCGCAGCCCCAAAAAACGTTCCCCCTTTTTGGAAAAATTACGTCGTCACTAAAATTAAAATAATAAGAAAATATTTATAAAACAATATTTGTGTTTTATTTTCAAATAACATAAATGGGGAGTTCGTAAAAATCTCAACAATAATAGTTTCTATTCTTAAAAATAAAGAATAATTATGCATGGAGGTTTAAGATCATTCAGAAATGTACCCAATACTGTATGCTTGAAAATTTCGAAACTAATTAATTTCTGAAGAATAAAAATAAGGCACTAGCAAGAACTGAATTTTTCAGCAAAGTATAAATCATTAATTTTATTCATTCAAAAAGATGTCGCGTAACACTAATACAGCAATTTAAAGGGAATCTTAAAATTACTTTTAAGAAATTCTCATATACATGAATAATAAATTTTCAGTCTGCTGTTTGGAACTAAAGTTATATTGAGATAATATTTTGCTATGAGAACATACAACTCCGTAAAAAATAGATGAGTTAAACCAGTTTAAATTCCACAAAACGGTATGAAAACGTTGAAGTTAAATATATATATATATATTTAACAAGGGCATATATATATATGCCCTTGTTAAAAATACATTTAAATCAAAAAGGTCCCAAAACTGTATATATTTACCATAAGCTGTACTAGCCATAATCTGGAACATTTCATATCAATTTTGTGCATTTTGAACTCACCTAAACACCTTTTTTAGAAATCGGTGATACAGCTTAAGTCAGGTGATATGATACACATCTTAATTACTAAAAGTGCTTTTAAAATATGTTGCTAATTTTTATATTCAGTGATTTCAAAGTTAGTTATTATTTCTTAAGCAGACACAAATATTTATTGATTATTAAACCAATACAATATTTATTATTTAACTCAGAATAATGAAAATTTCAGGAACTGAATATCCTGGTCTTATATCCTGGATAAATGACTTATCTCCTCATCTAGTAATTGATTCTTCAGCTTTTTGCTTTATATAGAGCATTAACTCGACATGATACTGACGTAATAAGCTTTTGAAACAACAACAATGATTTCAGACCATGCTTTATGAAGTGATATTACTAGCCCTTTGATATTTGTTGCAAAGGTATTCAGATGCGTTTCCCTTTCATCCCACAGATTTTTGATTAAACTAATATCTGAATTTTTTAATGGAAATATATTTCAAATGATGACATACAAGTTGTTGTTTCTAATGCCACCTGTCTGACGTAGTCAGATCGAGGCCCACGAAATTCATTGTGGCAAGGAGCTAGAAGTACACCTCTCGTTGACCTTGAGCACCATAAAGGTGACAGTACGAATTAGCTCGGTGAAATTCCTGGAAGGGACGATAGATGGCGACACCACCTATCTCCATCTCCACAATTTTGGCATGGAACTGAAGGTGAGGTAAATATTCTCCAGTCCCCTGCACTCGTGATTTAGCCCACGAGACTTTTGGACCCACTAAATTAACGAGCACATACTCCGTGTGTTCTCAGAGGGTATTTGGTGGCATCGGGCATCAAACCCAGGCCGTCCGGTCTGGAGTCCGATGCTCTAACCACTAGGCTACCCACGGCCCTGAAATACAAGTACACCATGGCTATGGTTAAATCAGGTCTACTCAGTTTGGCGCAATGGGGTGTAGCGTTGTCGTCCTGATATATTGTACCAATTTACCGTTAATGGTCAACAACACTTTCAAGATGAGATAAGTACTCATTTCCAGTTCTGTTATCCTTTATTGTGATAAGGGAACCAATTCCTTTCCAACCAAAAGCTCCTCAGATCATTAATTCTTTACCCTCTTCCTGCACAAATGGTTGTACTCAATCTGGATCAATGGTTTTATGTTGTCCCCAAAGAATTCTTTGTCTGCCATTATTTTCAAAATGCGTAAAACGGATCGCATCGGTCCGTACAACTTTTATCCACATTTTATCATCTCAGACTTTGTATTTTTAGCCCAAGAATAACGACGTTTTGTAATTAAAGCTAGTTTTCGTGTTGACTGTTGTCTTTCAAGCCCAATAAATTTAAGTTCTTTTTGTATTGGTCTGTGTCTCCAGTTTAAATTGAATTCCTTTGTAATTTGTAGAGCTGTCAGTCGTCTGCTTTCCCTATTTTTCCTTTACAATCCACTTCAATTTCCCCTCATCACGCTTTGTCATATTTTCCGATCTATGTTCCCTAGATGATGAAACGTTTGTCTTACCTTCATTTAAATATGCTTTATATATCCTTACAAAGCTTCTGTTTGATATTCTGAAGCTACGGATACTTTTACACTATTTTGTCGCATAGAAACAATCTGCTCTCTTTTAAACTAACTAATAGCTTTCTGATGGCATAACAAACAAAAACAATTAGTTTTATATAATTAAAAACAGCCTTAATTTTATACAATACACTCGATTACTTTGACAAGTATTTCTTCTTAGATACTTATGAATATTTTCTATAGTTGCACTTAAGAAAGAATAAAAATAAAAATATGGTAGATGACGTCTTTTTGGCCTCTCTATGTTTAGTTTACAAAAAATATAAACACACATATAAAATGTTAAAATAAAATATAAACGTATACATATTGAACATGTTTCTTTAGTTTAATTTACTGAGATCCTCTTAACTTCGCACCTTGGCAATTATTTTGTAGAATTTAAGAATTACAGCATATATATAAAAAAAGAAATACAATTTCCAAGAATTATGAAAATAGAGTGGGTGATCAGTTAACGAACATAATTCGTTCCAAAACTATGTTAGCTATCCGAATTGTTCGTTAACCGATCATGATTCACCATAGACTTTTTTGTGAAATCGATTAATTCGTTCTGGAGACCTAAAAAATGAAATCAAAACCGAAACTGATGGTCTAATGTGTATGAATATTCTATTGGATTTTTTTCAATAGAACTTGAAGTTTAATGGTAAGCAACATAATTCAGGAGAGATGAAAAACGATTTTAGTCCGTTTCTCATATTTCACGATTTTACGTGGTAGCGCGTCATCGGCACCTTTATATTTTAAGTCTGATGTTTGAAAAATTAAGTATTCGCTTAATTTATTTGCCATGTCAGCAAATCCACTCGCCCATAACTTATGTTGTCAGAAAATATTGATATTCATAATGAAATTCAAGTATTCAAGTGTGTACTGATTTTAAGTCATAATAATAATTATAGAATGACCTTTAAATTCATTGTTAATTCAAGTTTCATTTAGTAATTATCAATACTAAGCATGCTTTAAACATTTTCCTTTCAGTTATCTTTTTTTATGCAAAATGATAACAAATTTTTTTTAAATTTTTTTTCGAGCCGAAAGTGTTCGTTAAATTCGTTTTGTTCATTCCCCGAATATGTGTTTTTTCCAAACCAAAAAATTTTCGAAAGGGGACCGAATATGTGTTCGTTTTTTGAACACAAAATCTTTTGTGAAAGTGTTCGTTATAACCGATTTTGCCCCCTTGTTGTTAAACCGATCACCCACTTATACGTAACTTTAAGTTTAAACCATTAAAAAAAACATTTTCGAAACAGAAAAAAGTGGAAATTATTTAAAAAAATTACCTTCTTCCTTTAAGCACCATTCCTTTGGTTTCGGGATTTAACACGTCATTTTCACCAATACCAGGAAAAAACCATAATAAAAATCTTAAAAAATGATTGTGTATAAAAGGAACTCTTCTTACCAATACATAAATACCTCGTTTTCGTTTGAGATTACCAGATGTTTACAAACAAACTTTATTACAAATTGAAACCCGTGCATAATAAACAGTATACTCTGAAATGCATGAAATGGGTTCATTTTTTTGAATATTAACGTCGCACTATTCAGCTACACGGGGCTTTTGGCGAAGGGCCGAATTTAGTAAGGGGCATTTCCCTTCAACAAATATTAAACCACGGTCACTCCCCCTGTTTTTTCAAATTTGTTTCCCCGGGGTTGAGAGAACAACCCAAACTTTAAAAAAATGATTTAATTATGAAAATAAAATTAAGTATTTTGATACATATTTATAAAAGAATAAGATGTTTTTGTATTATACAAATAAAAAATTAAATTTATTTTTACAAATGAGACAACATTAATTTAAAAAAACTTTCAACATTTTCATTTTAAAAAAACCAAAATTTTATATTTTTCATAAAAAAAGTAAAACGTATATATACCAGTGGCGACACCACTATCTCCATCTCCACAATTTTGGCATGGAACTGAAGGTGTGAGGTAAATATTCTCCAGTCCCCAACTCTCGATTTAGCCCACGAGACTTTTGACCCACTAAATTAACGAGCACATACTCCGTGTGTTCAGAGGGTATTTCAGGTATCGGGCATCAAACCCAGCCGTCCGGTCTGGAGTCCGATGCTCTAACCACTAGCTACCTCCACGGCCCTGAAATACAAGTACACCATGGCTATGGTTAAATCAATCAGGTCTACTCAGCTTATGTGCAATGGGGTATGTAGCGTTGTCGTCCTGATGATATATTAAAAATTAACTTACCGTTAATGCATCAACAACACTTTCAAGATGAGATAAGTACTCATTTCCAGTTCTTGTTATCCTTTATTGTGATAAGGGAACCAATTCTTCCAACCAAAAAGCTCCTCAGATCATTAATTTTACCCCTTCCTGCACAAATGGTTGTACTAATCTGATCAATGGTTTTATGTTGTCCCCAAAAGAATTCTCTTTGTTCGCCATTATTTTCAAATGCAAAACGGATCGCATCGGTCCGTACAACTTTTTATCCACATTTTATCATCTCAGACTTTGTATTTTAGCCGCCCAAGAATAACGACGTTTTGTAATTAGTTGCTTTTCGTGTTGACTGCTACAGTCTTTCAAGCCCAATAACTTAAGTTCTTTTGTATTGGTCTGTGTCTCCAGTTTAAAATTGAATTCCTTTGTAATTTGTAGAGCTGTCAGTCGTCTGTTTTCCTATTTTCCTTACAATCCACTTCAATTTCCTCATCACGCTTTTGTCATATATTTTCCGATCTATGTTCCTAGATGATGAAACGTTTGTCTTGTATCTCTCATTTAAATATGTTTATATATCCTTACAAAGCTTCTGCTTATATTCTTGAAGCTACGGATACTTTTACACTATTTTGTCGCATAGAACAATCTGTTCTCTTTTTAAACTAACTAATAGCTTTCTGATGGCATAACAAACAAAACAATTAGTTTTATATAATTAAAAACAGCCTTAATTTTATATACACAGAACTCGATTACTTTGACAAGTATTTTCTAGATTTCTTATGAATATTTTCTATAGTTGCACCCTAAGAAAGAATAAAAATAAAAAATATGGTAGATGACGTCTTTTGGCCTCTCTATGTTTAGTTTACAAAATATAAACACACATATAAAATGTTAAAATAAAATATAAACGTATACATATTGAACATGTTTCTTAGTTTAATTTTAATAGAGATCCTCTTAACTTCGCGCACCTGGCAATTATTTTGTAGAATTTAAGAATTGCTGCATATATATAAAAAGAAATACAATTTCCAAGAATTATGAAAATAGCAGGCATCAGTTAACGAACATAATTGCCCAAAACTATGTTAGCTATCCGAATTGTTCGTTAACCGATCATAGATTCACCATAGACTTTTGTGAAACGATTACCTCGTTCTGGAGAATTCGCAAAAAATGAAATCAAAACCGAAACTGATGGTCTAATGTGTATGAATATTCTATTGGATTTTTTCAATAGAACTTTGAAGTTTAATTGGTAAGCAACATATCCAGGAGAGATGAAAAACGATTTTAGTCCGTTTCATATTTCACGGATTTTACGTGGTAGCGCGTCATCGGCACTCTTTTGCGGTTTTACAGTCTCGTACTGTTTGAAAAAAATTAAGTATTCGCTTAATTTATTTGCCATGTCAGCAAATCCACTGCCCAAGCAACATTATTTGTCGGTATTGATATTCATAATGAAATTCATATTCGCGTGTACTCGATTTTAAGTCATAATAATAATTATAGTAAATGATCTTTAAATTCATTGTTAATTCAAGTTTCATTTAGTAATTATCAATACTAAGCATGCTTTTAAACATTTTCCTTTCAGTTATCTTATTTTTATGCAAAATGATAACAAATGTTTATTATTAATTTTTTTCAGAGCCGAGAAGTGTTCGTTAGAATTCGTTTTGTTCATTACCCGAATATGTGTTGATTGTCCAAACACAAAAAATCTTTCTTGAAAGTAAAACCGAATATGTGTTCAAGTATTGAACACAAAAAAATATCTTTCGTGAAAGTGTTCGTTATAACCGATTGTGCTCAGCAACCGATTCGTTCGTTAACCGATCACCCACTGTATACGTAACTATTAAAAGTTTAAACCATTAAAAAGAGACATTTTCGAAAACAGAAAAAAGTGGAATTATTTAATTAAAATTACCTTCTTCCTTTAAGCACCATTCCTTTGGTTTCGGGATTTACATAACACACGTCATGTTGACACCAATACCCTAGAGAACAAACCATAATAAAAGAGCTCTTAAAAAATGATTGTGTATAAAAAGTGCTAACTCTTCATTGACCAGATACATAAATACCTCAGTTTTCGTTTGAGATTACACCATGATGTTTACAAACAAACTTTATTACAAATTAGACCTGTGCATAATAAACAAGCTATACTCTCGAAGTGCATAGAAATGCGGGTTCATCATCATTTATTGAATATTAACGTCGCACTATTCAGCTACACGAGGGCTTTTGGCGAAGGACCACGTAATTATAGTAATGCAGGAGCATTACACTTCAACATACTATTAAACCACGGTCACTCGCGCCTGTTTTTACTACCGTCGTTACTCGCGGGGTGTAGAGAGAACAACCCAAACTTTTAACAAGTGTATTTAATTATGAAAATAAAATTAAGTCATTATGATACATATTTATAAAGAATAAGATGTTTTTTGTATTATACAAATAAAATTATTAAATTTATTTATTACAAATGAGACTAACATTAATTTAAACTAAACATACAACATTTTCATTTTAAAACACATAATTTTATATTTTTTCATAAAGCAGTAAAACGTATATATACCAGTAATAAATATACTTTATAATTAATGAGATAATGATTGTAGAAAGTATATAGAAAAATAATATTTTTTAATCATTTTCCAAACATTCTGAGCAGACTGTATACATTTGCTCAACTTCTCGCGGAAGTTCTCAGCCCCCCAGATAAACTTTTGAAACTCATTACATTCCAATCGTTCGAGAAAGCGGGATTGTATCAGGACTGAAGGTTCAATGACGTTAAACGTGCAGCTACAGAAAAAATCGGGTTCTAAGCATTCTTTTTAGAATCCTGGGAGGATTTTCTTGTTGCTGGGGTGTACAGAACACCCCGCGCGAGTGATCGCGGGTTAATGATACTTAATGCAGACGATAGATATGAAATGTACATAAGGGAGCAACCTAGAGAAAAAGTATGCATAAACCTGCCCAAAACCTCCTCACACACACATACACGGAAACACAGCAAATATTTGTATCTATATATATCATCAATCATTGTGTCTGTGTGTGGAGGGGAGGAATTCTCCTTATCTTATAGGTCAGTTTTGTTGACGCCAAAACAAATACATATCTCAACCAATATTTTCGTTTATCAGGTACTTCTATTTTAACTTTTCAGTTAAGGTATCCGACTACGTTCGGAACCGTGATTGCAAAAGCTTATAAATAGATAATATTTATGATATTTAGTGACATTTATTTCAGAAAACGTATATAAAATTGTTTTCAGAATATTATTACAATAAAAAATTATTTAAGTACAATATTTTGTCAAAAAATGAACATAGAATGACCCATTTTCAAAACATTCTCCTTTATGAAAAATGCTTCTTTAAGTAAATAATATTTTTGCCTGTATATACCCCTCAGACCTCTGTACAGAGGCTAGCAGTACTTTTGAGATAGATAACTTCAGTAGAAGGATTTATCCATATTTTACGACAGTAGAGGGGAGAAATTTTAAGAAAAACGATAATTATTTCAAAATGGTGTTAACTCTGAAAATAATGTAATTTTCAAAAATCCCAGTTCAGACTCTCTGAGAAGTCTTTACTTTATATAGAAAGAGAGAGTATATATATATATATATATATATATATATATATATATATATATATATATATATATATATATATATATATATATATATATATATATATATATATATATATATAAAATATTAATATTATAGAAGCATTTTTTTTATAAAAGGAGAACGTTTTGAAAAAAGGTTATTTTAAGTTAATTTTTTGCCAAAATATTGTATTTAAATAATTGGTTTTTTTTGTCGTGTCCGTGTCCTTAAACTATTTAAAAAATACTCCTAATCTAAGTTACCCAAATATCATGAAAATTATCCATTTATGCGCTTTTTTTAAAATCACGGTTCCGAACGTAGTCGGATACTTTAAGGAAAGCCTGGAAATTCTTTTTTAGTCTTGTGCACCCACTTCTACTTGAGGGTAGGTACTACAATGTCATACATATTCAAAAAATCGATTTTTCAATTTTAGTATTAAAAAATAGTGCTCATTTTTCTGAATTTAAAATTGTTTTACACTTATGTGCTTGTAGATAAAACCACCTTAACATATGGAAAAGAAAATTACACATGGAATTAAACAAATAACCACACCTCATTTAACGCAATTTAAAAAATAGTTCCTCTTGTGTTTAATGTATGCAATACATTAAATACTAGATTATTATACACCATTAATTTGTTTTTTGCCAGTGAGTTAGTCAACATTTTTCCTTTTTAAATATTTCTTTTCTTTTTTCTTTTTTAAAAAAGTACGTAAAAAAGCAAAAAAAAAAAAAATCAAGATTTTAAAATTTTATGATTTTTTTTATAGAAATTGCACATTTATTTTATGAAAAATCTATTTGATCATATTTTGTTTACTGTTTAATATATGTAGGTAAAATATTTTGGATATTCTAGAGATATTTTTACAAAAAATGATACCTAAATGATAATATGTTTGATACAATAATGTTCATGTGTGTGTTCAGCAATAACAAATTAAGAAACTTTTAAATATAAAATTACTTTTGTAATTCTGAAGAATGTTTAAAGTATCATTATGAGGTATATAAAAATAGGCATGAAAATATTTAACAATTGTGTAATATGGGAAACAAATTGTTATAGGGGAGACCACAGCAAAGTCGATTATGTTAACAATTTTTTGCTGGTTTATTAATTTATTTTTTAAGGATAAAAATTAATTTTACATGAAGTGTTAGAGTAGTCCTCAGGTATTAAATATATTACCTTTAATTTTTCAAATAAGAAAAACAAAAGGATAATTTTACTTTTCATAATCTAACAAATTGTCATCTTATTTCAGTTTTGGGGCAAGATGACAACACTGAATAAGAGATTGAACATATTCGATCTTGAATATGTTACATGTGGCTTCTAACAAGTGATAACTGTGTTTAAGAGCCTTACAAAAGTATCAAAACTAAGCGTAATGCATTGTAACAATGCTGAACTGCCAGTAGCCAACAATAATCACTAATAAAAGTGCCATTTCTATACTGCCAAAGTTATTCCCCATGCCACTGTTCTGGACATTTACAGCACACTAGATCTATTCTTCTGTTGAGATGGAGCAAATGGGCTGAAATTATACCTCTTGCAAGCCTCATCCCGTGCGGCTGAAGTATTATTTTTTTGATAACTTATATCGCGTTATGGAGCTCCATAATAATAAGTGATAATGGTCCCCAATTATATCCGAAATTTTGAGCACTTAAGAAAGATTAGGGGCATAAGGCATGTGAAGACTGTTGCATATAGACCACAAGCAAATCGGACTGAAAGAGTTAATCGAGATATAGTACAAATGATTGCAAATTATGTTAATGATCAACACGATACTTGGATCAATTTACGTGAGTTGTTTACGCCTATTCGGTACGGCGGTGAATGAAACAACGGGAAAATCACCTGCTGAATTATTTTTGGGGGTCGAAATTGATTACCCCATTTCAAAATTAGTTATGATCTCGGAAATTTCAAAATCAAAATACAAAATATTGAAAATATATAGGAAGCCAGACTAAGTACGAAAATAAACAGGAAAGGTGGGAAAGATATGAGTAATAGACGAAAGAAAAGACATGCAAAAAATTAAGGTAAATGATTGGTCTTATTAGAAACACAATTCTTTAAGTTCAACAAAGTCTGCGCCAAATTTAAACAAAAATTTGAAGGACCTTATATATTAGGCGCAAGAAATACACATAAAATTTCTTCATGGAAATCAGGAAAAAAGATTAACGGCGAATGTAGATCAAATAAGAATATACGTCATAGGAAATGTGACGAGGTCGAGTTAGAAATTAGTAACCTTGCACAGTATAAGATCGGGTCAGGAAACTAGTAATTTCGGAAAAGTACATCAAGGATTAAATGAGTCACACTATGGAAAGAAAAATTCCGCGGTGAAACGTAAGTGAGGCAAAGGATTGTCGCCAATCAAATCAATATAAAATACAGATAGGGACCCATAAACGAGATCACTGGTCGATCGCCTTCCAGTTCATTTGTAAAATGACAGGAAGTGTGCTGACAAGGTATAATAAAGGAATAAGAGAGATTCTAGTCAGCAAGTGGACCACAAAAGAAAGTGGCACAAATAGGACACAATAATAAAAGAACTTTTTCATCCAGTACTATTTCTAGAAGCGTAGAAAGAAGAACAAACAGAAACAACTGAAGTTCCAGATGGACCGACGCAACCTGAGGCCACACCTGAGAAAAAGAACAGGAATCCTGACCGACCAAGGACACAACAATAGGAAAACAAGAAAGGGCCGACAAGGATTACAAGCCCTACAACAATCAAAACAAGAAATTCCAGTGCAGCCGAGGAAAGAAAAGTGGTAGCACCTCATCGTTGGACGTAATGGTGGGAGAGACCAGAATATAAAAAATCAGGTTGTATTGTTTCATTTTTTTATGATCTTCCCAACAAGTGGTGGTCGGAAGAATTATTGCAAAGAAAGAAGTCTCGGGCGGTGTTTAAAGTTATGCGTTGCTAAAAAGTTAAACTATTCTACAATGAGTGTATATTTATTTTTGAACTTTTGACTTGTTAAAATTTTTCTTGGAGAAACAATTGTGAATTGCAATATTTGTTTGCTTCGATGTATGACTTTAGATGACAATCTTTTGGTTATTTGTTATAATAGTTTATTGAAAAATGTTTGTAATTGTATAATATGTGTTATATATATGTTAAGCTGTATTGTTCCGTACTATGAGGCATCTGGTTCAGGAGACGCGGCGTGAATAAGCACTAACACACACAACGAGTTGCGCGGCTCATTGGGAGTTTTTGGAACCAGATGTGGGGATGAAGATGAAAATTTATTGTGATTTACAAATAATATATAATGAATAAATATTGTAAAACTTATTGGTATTATGTAAACATAAATTGGAAACAGTAATTTAGAGAGTTTTCATTTCAGGAGACAGACCCTGAAAATTGTAGAAATAGATAACGTCAACACCGAAAAATTGGAGCAAATACGCCAGCTCCATATGCAGTGGTGATACAGATGCAAAGTTTGGGTCTGCGCACCCAGGAAAATGTTTTTAGAAAATTTAAGTGTATAGTTACTTTAAGTATATATATGTAAAAAGTGAGAGTGTAAGTACATGACCAGTCAGTACTATTAATGTTGCTCCAGTTAATGAGTAAATTATTAACATGATGTTACTATCCCATGATGGACGTCTATGTCGTTCCGGTTCCGTGTTAGAGGTGTGAGATTACTTCAAAATAGATGAGACATAGTAGTTTTAATACAACTTTATTAAGAATAACTTATGTTACTTAATTCTACTTGACAACTTATTAAAGTGAGAGTTAACAATCTAATAAACCTGCATTTAAGTCAGATCACGCAACTAGATCCTTTAATTCCACTATGATAAATAACTGATTCAACTAACTACCTATATCAATATTACCTTTTGCAGATCTCACCTAAAGAGAGATATCTATAAATTCACCTTATACAGACGATTCCAACTTCTTTATAGACTTCTATTCCTTCCAAAACTATCGGATCGCTTAACCTTTGATTCTGCAAGATTCCACACTAAGCTATCTTTAAACTGTCGCTTTATCAGACTGGAACCTCAATAATTGAACTATCTCCTGCTTGCCGCGCTATCGATCATCAAAGCTTCTATCCTTTTAAAGTATAATCATTTGTTATTTGATCCGTTTCTCTTCTTTGGTATTGGGTTGGTGCTGTTTTGCCACATCGTAGCGTCAAAGAACATAGGAAGTTATGTTAGCAGAAGGACGCGAGAGACGCTCGCCAAATCTCCTCCAAGTTAGGCCAGGCAAAAACGTGATTTACTTTAAGGGTTCTCAATGCCTTTACATAAATTACGTGCTCCAAATCTCTATTTCTAAATTTCTTTTCGCTTTCTGAGTTTTATTTGCTCTTAATCTTAAATCATTTTAAATTTTATAATTTCCACATTTACCTTGACTTAATTTCTTTCATTACTTATCTAGAATTAAATTATAATATTCAATTTAAATTAAATCCTGTGACAATAAATTTTTACTCCGTTAAACGAAGGCCAGACAATAACAGCTTCATGTTTAATTTATGCCCACTCTCACTTTTAAATATCCAATTACTTAAAATAACTATACACTAAATTTTCTAAAAATATTCTGGGTGCGCAGACCTAACCTTTTGCATTCCTCCATCAGACTGCAGCAGTGAGCTGGAACTTCCGCCCTGGGATATAATTTTCATACTCAGGATTTTCAGGGTCGCTCTGAAATGAAAACTTTTGAGTCTCTATTTCCTATAATATCAATCAATTTCTCATTGTAATTATTATATGTTATTTATATATCGCAATAAATTTTTCACTGAATCCTCACATTCTGGTTCCCAAAAATTTCTATGATGCAAGTAGTGTCAGCTTATTATTATTGTTAGTGCCCTGACTATGCCAAGTGCTTCTGAAACTAGATGCCTCATAATACTAAATACAAACAAATATATATATATACACATATATTATACAATTAAGCAAAATATTTTTCACAAAACAAGTTATATAAATAAATAACCAAAGTTTAATTTCGTATCTCACGAAGTCAGTACATCGAAGCAAAACAAATGTGATTACAAATGTTTTCTCCTTGAAAAAAATACCCTTAACAAGTCAAAAAGTTCATAAAATTAACAAACACTCACAGAGTTTGATTCTGGCTTAGTGCCCTAAGCAAAATCTTCCTTTCTGTAATTCTTCCCGACTACTAGTTAAAGATCATAAAACAAAGTACAACCATGATCCACCAGAGATGAGGTGTGCTACCTTTCTCGGCTGTACTCGAATTTCTGTTTTGTTTGTTGTAGGGTTTGTGCAATCTCCTGTCGTCCTTTCCTTGACTTCCCGGCCGCCCCTTGGCTTAGTCAAGGGGGTTTTCCTGTTCTCTTCGTCGTGCCTTTAGATTATAAATTTTCATAAGAACTTCAGTTGATTCTTCTGCTCTTTTTTCTATCTCTAGAAATAGTACTGATGACAAGTTAGGTTATTAATATTATTGGTTCCCTTTTCTTTTGCCACTTTGTAGTCCACTTGCCCCTGACATACCTATTGATCTTTTTAATACCTCTATTATTCTTAATATCCTTTGCTTTTTAGATATTATTTTCATTCCCAAATGAATCGAAGTGATCTGACCAGATTTGTTTTTATAATCCTTCTGTATTTTTATATTGATTTGATTGTTACAAATCCCTTTGCCTCTGCTAACTTTTTCCGTGCAGATTTTTCTTTCCATGTTGTGATCATTTAATCTTGATGTACTTTTTCCAGTTAACAGAGTTTCCTGACTTCCGATCTTATATACTATTTGGGATACCTGTTCTGACTGACCGTCACATTTCCTATGACGATATATATTCTTATTTGATCTACGTAATCGTTAATCTTTTTCCTGATTTGCTATTATATTATTAGTACTCCCACTTCTAAGACTCCTATAAGGTCCTCAAATTTTTGTTTAAATTTAGCACATACTTTGTTAGTGCTGAACTTACAGGTAGTGTGTGTTTCTAATAAGACCCAATCATTTACCTTATTTTTAAAGTGTGTCTTTTCTAATGCTCCATTATAATATTTTTCCCACCTAAGTTTAATTTCGGTACTTTATTTCCAGTTTCCTTAAAGTTTTTCTCTATATTTTTATAATTTTGAACCTTCCGATATCATATAACTGTTTTTGAAATGTAACAATTTTTCAGACCTAAAATAATTCAGCAGGTGTTTTTCCCATGTTTCATTCACCGCCGTACGAATAATAGCGTAGCAAACTCACGTAAAGAATTGATCCCAAGTATCGTGTTGATCATTAATATATCTTGCAATCATTTTGCACTATATCTCTGATTAACTCTTTTCAGTCCACGATTTGTTTAGGTGGTCGATATGCAACAGTCTACATGCCTTATGCCTACCTTCTTTCACGCATGCCAAAAATCTCGGGATATAAATTGTAATTCATTACTATTAATTTTATTGGAGCCCATAACGCGATATAAAGTTATCAAAAAAATATCCGCAAGCTATTATGTATACGAGATGAGGCCTTGGTGAGGTATAATTTTCTTGTTCATTTGCCAGAAATGACGTGGTTGTCATGCAAAGAGAAGTGGTTACGTCTTATTCTCGATATAGGATACGCAGTCAATAAATTAACGTCATCTCATTCGGATAATTCGATAGATATAAGGATTTAATCGACTGGTAACGCGTTTTATAGTTATTAACTTAAACATATGTAGAGACATACTGATCAATGAATTTTCCTCTGGCGTAGCTGAACAACAAACGTCCCATTTATGATACGTTTTAAATCTGCCTAAGTGTCCAGTTACTGGTTTGTCATGGTAAATGCCCCTCTCATTATTTGTATTCCTTAAAGATTTAAATGTATACACGCATATTTCTCATTTAATGACGTTGCGTGTTTCGCATAAAATAAATAATCCTTCCAATTAAAACCAATTAAACGGAAAATCGTGGGACCAATTCTCACATATCGTTGCATTAAATCGAGTTATCTTCTCCGTTTCTAAATATTCATAGATATGACCCAATTTGGGTCATTTTTCTGTTCTGTTATTAATATTGTTCCTCATGAAGTAAGTGCACCAACCTTGATTATGGCAATAATTAATTTTATCTCCACTGTATTTTTTCCCATGCTTTTTCGGTGGTAAAACTTTAGTCACCATATTTAACTTCATTTCTGACCCATTAACTTGTAAATTCCCATGGTCTTATTATGTTCAACCAGCGAATTTTTTGAATTTTCGAAGCGATTGAACAAATTACGCTTCTTGACCCACTTATGAAATCGACATCTATTTGTTACGGGTATTCTGCCAACACATGAATGACCACCTTCGAATTGTCTGATCCGAATATTCAATTCTACAAATCCCATGTTTGGCATTTCGCACCCCAGTTGTTATTACCTGGCTCGCGATTTTTTAATTTGCTTATAGAAAAAAATATTTTCTATACTCTTCCGATATAAATGATTTATCTGCTCCGGTGTCCCAAGGCGCTTCAAAATGTGTGTTATTTAATAAAATAGAACGTGGAAGTCTTCTACGGGTGATATACATATCGGAGAAAGCCTAATTGTCTCTTTGACACCCCGAGGTTGATCATTAACCTTACAATATTTAATCGTCCCCTTTATGTCCTATCGCCTCGATTGAAATTTTCACCGAACCCCTATTTCTACTTAAGGTCTCCTCTATTAAAAATTATCATTTCGCTCATTTCGAAATGAGTAACCCCTGTTAATAATCTCGGATCATTGTTCTGAAAACCTATTCCTCGAACCCTCTATTACTTTGACGGCTATTCTCGTAAAAAATCATTTACCGTTATTTGGTCTACTCTATTTCAGAATTCCTCCAGTTTCTACCATTAGCTTCAAAATTGTAGGGCATCCCATGCGCATTTTATGGACCGCTCCTTCTACATTATCGTTCTGATAACCCCTTTTTAATTTGCAAGCTTTCGAATTTAGCTAAGACTTCCAAAAGTTGTATCGTGTTTTGTGATTTCTCACTTCCACATAATCTTGGATCTGTGGTTCGAGTCGAACTAAAATATGATCCACTAACTCTGCTTGGGACATTCTAATCTCCAAACTTCTCTATTTTTAGTAATCTATAAGCGAAATCAGTAGATCCTGATTTTCCTGCTGGGACGCGCAGAATTGCGACTGTAGTTCTTCTTATTTTTGACCGCGGAAAAGCCTTCGCTAATTCAGTTTGAGCGCAAACCGTGGCTGTATTTTGCACAACAAACGATCCGCTAAATATCGAATACCAATCTTGAGCCCCTTCCCTGATGACTTTTAAGTAAGCACACGACAGATTACTTGGGATTTCAAGTAATCATGTTATTCCTCAATAGACTGATAAAATCCCGCAATGTTCTGACCCTGAAAGTACATTTGCAGAACAGTACTTCCGTTCCGCGCCATTACCCAACCCAGAATTATACACGTTAAAGACAAGACATATGCCATCCTATGATGACTATAAATAAATGAAATTGCGTAGCAGGGATATCAAAATGATGAGACATAGTAGTTTTAATAAGGTCTTTATTAAGAATAACTTATATTACTTGGTTTCCTAATTTGACAATCTTTGTGCGAGTTAACATTCCAATTAAACCTGAGTTTGCCAGATCACGCAACCAGAGGTCCTTAATCTTGTAATTATGATAGTCAATCTGATTCTGAATCAACTACTGAGAGGTTAGCCTTTTTGAGATCTCCTTCCTTCACCTAAAGAGAGATATCTATACCTCATTCTTTATATACGACGATTCCAACTTCTTTATATAGGACTTCTATTCTTCCAAAACTATCGGATCAAGCTAACTCTGATCTGCAAGATTCCACACCAAGCTATCTTTAAACTTGTTGCGTTAGTTACCGTCAGAATGATTCCATTCGAACTATTCTTAAGCTGCGTTATATCGATCATCAAAAGCTTCTATCCTTTTAAAGTATATCTCATTTTTACATATTTGATCCGTTTCTCTTCTTGGTATTGGGTTGGTGCTGTTTTGCTATTGTGGCCATCAAAGAACATAGGAGTTATGTTAGCAGAAGGACGCGAGAGACGTCACAACGAGTTTAATATTTAAAATTAAGTTGAATATTAAATTTAATTCTAGGATGAGTAATGAAAATTAAAGTCAAGATAAATATTGGAAATTATAAAAGTTAAAATGAGGATTTAAGATTAAAATTTAAATAAAACTTAGAAAGCGAAGAGATTCAGAAATAAAAATTTAGGCACGTAATTTATTAAGGGCATTGAGAACCCTTAAGTAAATCACGTTTTTCTTCTTGGAGGGGGTTGTGACGTCTCTCGCGTCCTTCTTCTAACATAACTCCTAAGTTCTTTGACGGCCACGATTAATGGCAAAACCTTTCCAACCCAATACTAAGAAGACAAACGGATAGAATATGTAAATGAGATATACTTTAAAAGGATAGAAGCTTTGATGAGAAGTAGCGGCAAGTTTAGAGATATCTTAGTGTGGAATCATTCGGATCAAGAGTTAGATGTCCTATAGCTCTAGAAGAAGGATACGTTCATATAAATTAAATTATAAAGAAGTCTGAATCTTCGCATATAAAATTAAGTTATAAGGATTGCCTCAATTGATGAAGGAAGGAGACTCTGCAAAAGGTAATATTTTGTATAGGAAGTTAGATGAATCAGTTAATTTATTATAATTAAGATAAATGATCTAGTTGCGCGATCTGACTTGAATGTAAGGTTTAATTGGGTGTTAACTCTCACTTTAAGGAAGTTGTCAATTAGAATTAAATAATATAAGTTATTCTTAATAAAAGTTGTGTTAAGAATCCAATATGTCTCATCATTTAGATAATCCCACACCTCTAGCTTACGCGGATCCTAATAGACATAGTCATCACAGGATGGCTATGTCTCAACTTAGAAGGTCAAACAGATCTTGAGGAAATATATTATGCTGTCTTCATTTTCCTATGCTGTCTTTATTTTCCTAAATTTTTTCGATTCTGGGTCTGGGTTTTGTTTTTCCTCTGAAAGAGTAGTATTTTAGGTTTTAAAAAAAAAGTAAGAAAAAAATCTCTCATCATGGGATTACAGCAAATCAAATAAAAGTTGTTTTTTTTTTTTTTTAATTTTGTTATAGGATCAAAGACACCTAATTAGGTATTGAAGAAAATTTATGTTTGAACGTAATATCGCCAGATGATATATATAAATTATATCAGAGTAAAAGTGGTTTTCTGAAAGTATTTGGTTTTAATTCATTCCAGTAAATTAACTATTTTTTTTAAATCTTTTATTTTCGATAGGCTCTCGCCCACCCCCTTGAAGGGTTATGGCGCCCCCCAGGGGGGCGCACCCTACAGTTTGAGAAACACTGATCTAGTGAAAAACGAAAAAAATTAAGACATTCGTTATCTTGCCCCGCGCTTCATCTTTCCTTGTCTCCCCTACTTTTAGGGATTTCACTTTTTCTCCAAAGCATAATTTTTTGCCTTCAGGTACACTTTTTTTAAAAACAAACAAACAACTGCACTATATATTTCTATACAGGATGCCTGGGCCATATAACCTAACTATTTTATCATAGCTCTTAAAAAAGTAGTTTTACGAATGAAAAAAGGGGAAAAAATGTTTAAAAATATAAAGTTTTGTAATTTTTTTAAATAAAAGCTCTACTTATATTTTAATAAAAAAATAAGTTCATTATATTTATTCAAAATTTATTTTAACATATTTAAGAGATTTTGTCTGCATTCCAGATCATTTACCAAGATCTTATTTGAGAAGCCGTTCAAATTGTGTTATGTAAATGCAATCCATTAGTTTGTTAAGTTCATAAATACTGCAAATTTTATCTTTTCTTCTTCAAAATTTAAGTTCTCAGTTTAACTATTTCTTTAGTACACAGGTCTTTTTCGTCTCTCATGTACAATATGTTAATATATAAAAAATACAGATAAGTAGGTACTCAGTTCCAGACATTAAAATTTTAATACATGGAAGGAAAGCGATTGAAAAAAAACTAGGCATTATACATATGATGAATAGAAAGGAGAAAACATAATAAAAGTTGTGTGCAGTTTGAGGATATACAGGATCTGAAATTAATATACAAAGCTTCCTCATAGGGTAACTAAAACGGCGCCGGTTAGGCGTCGAGTCAAAGCGGGCTTGAATGCCAGAAACGGATTGGTCTTTCATTTTACTAAGCATCTATGCCATACCGATTATAGTAACTACAGAGTGGTTGTAGACCGATCTCCGACAATCCATGATCAGACGTTTCCAATGGGTGAAAGATCGGGGAAATATTCTGGTCAGGGATGCCGTCGAACACTATCTATGTCGATGTCGATCAGTATGCGGCGGCTACATGTAGTCTTGCTTTATCTTGTTGAAAAAATGGTATTCCCGAAGCCTCAAAGTAGAGCGTAACAAAAGCTGCGGCCTTAAAATCTGAGAAATGTAACATTAACTTCTCAGATTACCGACGACACGAAGATATGATCATGACGTGTACACATTAGCTTTTCATACCTTCAAATCAAGTTCATATCACGTATGAAATTGTGAAATACAAGCAGGTCACGGGTATTCTCCTGGATGCACGTGACCTAGATACACGTGAATCTCCTGGTGCATGTCATACTGGAGACTTAAGCAGAATTATGTATAAAGTGAAAATAAACAGCATAAAATGAAAAAAGGACATTAATAGGGTATGTGATCCCCCCCCTCATCTGTATGCAAAGTTTACACCTTCTGACCATGCTTTCAATTAGGTGGTCAACCACCGCAGAATTAAGCATTCGCCATTCTTCTTGTAGAGCAGTTTCCAACTCAATAAGAGTGGCTGGAGGTGGGGAATGTGAAGATACAGCACGGCCGAGAGCATCCCAAAGATTTTTCAATGGGATTAAGGTCGGACGAATATGCTGGACACACCATAGGTGCAATCCCTTCACTCTCCAGGTAGTCATCGACGATGTCAGCTCTATGAGGACATACGTTATCGTCCATTAAAACAAAAGTAAGGTCAACTGCTGCAGCGTAAAATCTCACAATGGGTTCTAGGACTTCATCTCGATACCGGACAGCCGTAACAGAACCCCGTTTAAACAGGTGAAGGACGGTGCGGTATCCTAATGAAATCCCTGCTCACACCATAATGCTTCCGCCTCGGAATACGTAATGTTCGGTGATGTTTTGGGGCTGATTGTGTGTTCCTTGTTTACGTCATATCCTTATACCCTTGTCATCTGGCTCCAGAGCAAATCTTGACTCATCAGTAAATATGGCATTGCACCAGTCAGACACAGTCCAATTGCCATGTTCCCGGCACCACTTTAATCATGCCCTTCTTAATTGGATGGATAGAATAACACAAATTCGAGGTACCCGGGCATACAGTCCATTCATATGTAATCTTCGGGGGGCGTACAGTAACTGCAGATATAGCCTTACCAATGGAAGCTGCAACCATAGATGTCACACGTATGGAGGTCGCTCTGCGATTCCATTTGGCTATAATAACAATATATCTAGCTTCAGCGGGGGTTGTAACTCTTGGGCGACCACCTACGGGCATTCGGACAACTGTCTGTGTGGTTTGGAATTGTTTCCATAAACGTGAAATTACAGAATGCTGAACGCCGAAGAAAAGAGCAACATCTGTGATCGACTGCCCCGCTTCATTGCGCCCCACAGCACGCTAGCGCTCAGAATCTTCCATTCGTTTTCTGGAAGTCATAGAAACATGTATGTCTTGAAAACAAATTGTACGAAAGTTTTAAACACTTTTTATCAGCATTTACAATCAACTTCTGTAACCCTTCATAAAGCTGGCTTCTTATAAGACTGCCCTTTTTGCATATTTTTTGACATGAAAACACGATTGACTGTTACCTGACATATTTGCATACTTCCATCTACCTCTGCAGCGAATTGCATCCTCCTCAATTCTTATTGGCTTCCAGAAATTAGCATTTTCCTCTCCGTGCTTAACTTTTGGAATTGAGTATGTATGTATGTATGTATGTATGTATGAATGTATTTTACTTATTTATTTATTCCATTTT
Source organism: Trichonephila inaurata madagascariensis (assembly GCA_019973955.1). Taxonomy (NCBI): domain Eukaryota; kingdom Metazoa; phylum Arthropoda; class Arachnida; order Araneae; family Nephilidae; genus Trichonephila; species Trichonephila inaurata. The sequence goes on along the minus strand of BMAV01021871.1, from coordinate 12,968 downwards.
GAGGCGTACTATTTCAAGCTGTTGAATGGATGATAGATACTTTTTTGCAGGTAATCCATTTTTATGCTATGACTCATGGAAATGTATTGTTCGATAGATTCTGATGTAATTTACTTTTAAAAAAATGCAAGTTGTTAATTTTTTAAGAGACATGGTTATAATTCCCGTTTGGGGTTGGGGTAGCTAGCAATTATTTACGCGCGAGTCCTGAAGACCAGGACCATTAGAAATTGAAATGTTGTTCCAGATGAAGTTAAGGGGAATTATATATATACGAAAACAAATTCACCTGGGTATTTTGCAAGATACGTCTTCTTAAGTAGTTCTTTGTTTTCATCCTTCCACAAATATATAAGCAGAAGGGGAGTTGGAACAGTTAGCACCAGTTCTCCTTCTTGACCGACTATTGGGTGTCCTGTGAATGTACGAATATTCTTTCAGCTTTGTTGCCAAACACTCTTGTATTTTTAAAAAGCTTCATCTATTTTTAAAAATTTCTATCGGCTAAGTAAAATCTTGTTATTGCTTAACGATTTAAGAAAAACATCAGAGCTTTATAAATAAATCATTACTTTGAATTGTGCAGCTTTTATCAAAGAATTAATGAACCAAGATTAACTTTTCGGTTCTATCTTTTGGAAATTTTTGTACGTGTGTGCCCTTTTGTTTTTGGGTGCTTATTTCTATTCCATTCTTAAGTTCTCTTAACATAGATGATAACAATTGCAATTTCGTACAACTTTGATAAGTCCATATCTAATCTGTTATCCCATATTTTACATCCAAACCTAGGTGAATGTGGTTCATCTTTTTTATTTCTCGTGCACCTTCTCTTGATCAAGGTATTTTCAGTTTTTTATGCAAAGAAGCAAATAGGCATATATATATATATAGATGTAAAAATGAAGTACTCTTACAGATATCACTAAGGCTTTTTTCTTATTGCGAACGATTACATAAAAATGGTTTGATATTTTAATAAATTTTAATAAGGTTTTAATAAATTAACTGTTCTCTCTTTTTTAAGTTGTACCAAAATAAAAAAAAGTATTATATTAATGTTTAATTAGATACTATCAAAACATGTACATTTACTGCAGAGAATTTTTATAAATTAATTTTTTATACCCAAATTTGCTTTACGATTATTGTTTTAAGAATGATATATTTTGTTAGTTAAATTCTCTTTTTTATCCTCTTGCTTCAGAAGTACAGTAAAACGTAAGTAGACGTGCTACAATGATCCCTTAGTTTAAAATAATCTGTTCTAATATTATTATATGAAACGCGTTTTAGATTTTTCCATTTTATTGTGTGTGTGCATTGCTTCAAGCTATAGAAGCTTCATGATAATTTCGATCTTAGGCTTCACATATGTATTTGAACGCCTTTTATTTTACTAGAGATGAACTATAAAATATTTTACCTTTTGAATCCACGCATTGATATTTAATTCCAAGCGACGGTATTTGAATTTCCGGTGCGTAGACAGGCAAGTTATAATCAATTCCAGAGAAATGTCCCAATAATTCTGTCCCTCCTAACAGATGAAAAACATTAAAAAAAAAATCTTTTGTTTTATTTTCCATTCTACAAATCATGTTTCTTCTCAATATAAAAAACATTTTAACCTGGAGCATTAAAATGGTACTTTTTGAAACTTATGCATCCTAATGTATTATTACGTACCTGCAAAACAATTTTTTTTTTTGAAATATACAATTTTTTTTTATTAAATGCGCTTTTTTTTATCTGAAATGGAACGTAAAACTTTGATAGTAAATACAATTTTTACAAAGTTATTATTATATATGAAAATATTGGCAATTTCGAGAGAAATTTTAGTGAAAAATTGCAGTTACATTAATGGAACACCTAAATAGCAAAGAAAAAACGTGCATGGCTTGCATTTTGACATGTGTGAGTGAGAACCTTTTGGATAGTGTAGCGGTTCCTGTATAAATTAGTTACAGCCTCCGGACAGAGGTGTTCACTTTTGTCTAGAGGTTAAGTTACTCGGCTTTGGATAGATAGATCGCGGGTTCTAACCCCGACATTGGTGATCCTGGCTGAAAATAAACAGGCAAAAACCTTCTGATCTGTCGTGAATGTTAGTTTTACCTTCGATATTGCTAGGCATTCGAGTTTCAGTAAGGGAACTTTACAGTGTTCTGTTGCTGAGATGTTATATATTACAACAATTAAATTCACCTTTTTACGACCCATTTTTCCCAACTATAATATCTTATGCATAAATAAATTTATTACAGCGTCACGAAAACGTTTTTTTAATATCCGTAGAGAAAATAATCCTCCTATTCTTCCATTTTCAATGCAAATTTTATGTTCATTAAATTACCCGGCAGTGATAAAATTAGGTTGGTGGGGTGGTTCTTGAGAAAATGATATACAATAGGGAACAAGTAATATAAAAAAATAGTTTTTAAGTCAATTCCTACTTAGATAAACAACGAAGAATTTTATTTCAGCTACTTGTTATTAAATAGTTACAATTAATATAAATATGTATATACATAGGACAGAATCACAACATTAAGTGGTCATTAGTTTTTTTTAATTATCATTAAAGTATCGTATTGTCCTTTTAATTTCAGTCCAAATGAATGCTTTAACACGTGAGAAAAAAACCTTTTCAAGTTTTGACACAAGTCGCCAAAAGTGTCGCTAAGTCGCCAACGTGGCTGTATTTTTAATTCTTTAAATAATTAGTTTTAATCCATTAATTTTTATTAATTATAATTAAATTATTACATTGAAATCCAAAATGATCCTGTATATAAAATTTCAGCTCAAAAGAGCGCTTTAAAATGTATTTTATTAACGATTGAAAATTCCACCAAGATAAATAAATAAATATACAAATATATAAATAAATATATAGACAGTACGAGGTAATAATAGGAATTGAAAAATGGGGATCATATTCAGATTTATAAAGTCATTTTTCATAAAAAAATAACCTGGAATAGTATCAGAGCTAGATTTTCTTTAATGTATAGAGTAATATATACCTTAAACTAAACTAAACTCAGTGGCGCAACAGCCCATGAACATCAAGGCCTACTGCTCCCCTCTCAGTTTTCGTGGCCTTGAGTACCTAGATGCGTGAACAGATTTTCCGGTCAGGTGGTAAGTCTGACGCGAGTATATACTTCATTGATTTAAAAAATATAATAAATGAGCTATTGGTCTACTCCTGTTTTACACAAAATGTTACAGTTTAAATTTATTTCTATTTCCGAAAAATAACTACATAAGAACGTTTCTTTTTTTTTCACAATGAATTCCTAAACATATAACCCTTTCCGAAAAGTTACAAACCAGGTTGCTTCGTTTAAATTGTGTTTTTATCTCTTTTCATATTATTATACATAACATTATTTTCGCTTACAACTTAAAGATAAACTTTTTGTAAATGAAAACATGGCAGTGGGTTCTCATGCGTTTTCAATTAACCTCTAAGAAACTGTATTTAATTGATTGCTTAGTTTGCTCACTTTAACCTGTGAAGGAACCATCAAATACAGATAAAGTTTGTTACTTAAAGAAAGCTGGAATAAGAAAGTAGATGATAATGAGATTGTAATTATGATAATACGACTGTGTGTGTGTGTAAAGTGCAATAATAATGAACTACAGATTAAGTTACGGGCTGAGTTGTAGGTCAAGTTTTATTTTGGAAGATAAAAATTGTCGGAATTATTCTGATTTTTGAAATAGACTGGTTCTAATAGAATAAAAAAAAAAATCGAAATAGATGAATATGTGCGTGTGAATAAAAGCAAACAAGAATTTACAAATGTAAATGCCTTTTTAAGGGTAAATGATTTATTTCATGGAATGGCACTATAGCTATAAATGAAAGACCCTTACCGTATAAATTTGCTATTACTACATTATCTTTGACAATACTCTGAACGTATTTGAAGTTTGCAATTTTCACAGGACTAGCTCCAATAGTCACTGCCTTCAAATATTCGAAATTTGTATTGGATGGATCTGTAAAATACAATATAATATGCATTCTTATTTCGAATTATATGATATAATTTACTGTTTCAAATCATAATAAGTGAAATTTAAAATTTTTGAATGAGAGAGAATTTTTAAAAGCATTCAAAACGATGGTAAGTCAAAATTTCCATTTTCACCCTAAAATTTTTCTAAACAAAGGAATAAACGGATACACTATTTTTTAATATGCCAAAATAATTTTTTTTTCCAGTGGCAAACCCCCTCTTTAGGCCCGGGGAATTACTAGGGAAATTTAGGCCAGTTTTGGGGGGCCAAGGAGGAAAAATTGGGTTTTAGCTGGGTTAGGAATTATTCCTGTTTAAAATCCCAACCTTCCCCAAGCTTTGCCCTATACTTCCTTGGAACTTTGATGGGGAAAATCGATACAAAATCATTTTTAAAAAAGTTTACCATTTTGGTAACTCCCTATCGCGCTAACCCCAGTTAGATGAATTTTTTTTCAGGGGTTCCCCGCTATTTTTTTTTCTGGTATGTTCATTTGGTCACTTTTAAACATTTTGAATCCCTCAAAACCCTTTTTTTAAAACTTTTTTCCCCGTATCGGCTAAAAAAACCCCCGGATTTTTTAGCACCTTTCCCTGACCAAGAAATCACTCACCACAGGTTACTCCTTCGTGCGACCAGATAGTTGATCTGACATGTTTATCTTGTCACAACTAGATGACAATGGGTTCAATTAATGGCGGTAACAGTGACCGGGTCACGTGATAAAGACAAACACGTGATCTCTATTGAGTTAAAAAGACATTAAACTAATTGTACTTACTGTTCTATTTCTAAAATTTCAAATTTTATAATTGGGAAAAATGTTTTAAGGTATCCGACTAGGTTAAAAAAAGTGTTTTAACAAAATTCAAATTTTTTTATGATTGAAAACAAACCCCCAAACCTTTAAGATTCCAAAGCAGTCTTTATTTTAATTTTATGTAAATTAAAACTCTAGATATAGCAATTATAATAAGGCATAGTAGTTAAAAAGGGGAAACCGGAAGAAATATCCCCGGGACAAAATGAATGACATATATGCAGTGTTTAATTATTATTTCCTAAAATGGAATTTTCAAACCCAAAATTTTAATTATCTGTTTACTCCACAGTTTGCTAATAATTTTTCAAACAATTTTGCTGAAACGATTGGCAACGGAACTTTTTAAAATATCACTATTCCGTGTTTTCTTATTCGAAATTAGATTTACCACGCATATTTTAATTTTTTTTTCCCATATTTTTTCTTTATTTTTTGAATTTAATTTTTTTAATTTAATCTTAAATTTATTTTTCGGGAAAACATGGGGAAATCTCGCATATCGTTTCCCCCTAAAAAAACGTTTCATGGAAACCAAAATACATACACTGAAACTGCTTTATGCAAGGAAGAAATTTGACCGCCAGTTCACTAAAGCTGCAGCAATGTAATCAGGTAAATAACGATGAAAGTAATATTTCAGAACATTTAACTGGAAACAGGTTGATTGATCTGGAAATTTTAATTGGTATTCTTGCTTTATTGTGTTGCCCAACAAAAAGTGTCAGCAGGAAGCCTTTATCTGGTAGAAGATTCAGGTTTGATTATCTTCAAACTTTTACTTTGCACTGAAAAAATTGCATTTTTCATATCGGCATTTTGTACTTCTAAAAAGTTAGACAAAATGAATGAACTCAATACTCGTTTTGTTTATGGCTTAAGATTGATAGGTAGAGGTGTTTCAGCAGGAAGACAACTTTGTGCTGTTATGAATCTACCTCCCTTTCCCCAAAAGCTTGTTTTCCGCCAACAAAAAAAAAAACCCCCTCAGTGCTGCTACTTTTTGGGAGAAAAAATAATGAATGGCAGAAAAAGGTATTAGGCAATTAAAAATCATACAGATACTTAAATTGTGGTGTTTGTGGGATGGTATCTGGCGCGCGTGGTTTTCTTCTCTAAATGGTTGTGACAGTGCAATATCTGTTCATACTGGAAAATTGTTGGCTTTGAAACTTTTATCTCAGTTTTGTAGAAAATGCAAATCAAAAGGCGGAACAACAAAATGTAAATTGGTGTAATCATCATAAAGGAGCTTCATCCAGTATGGAACCGGTTGGGGCTTATCGTATTTTTAAGGTGGAAGATCATAGAATGTTACGATACACTGAAAACTATTATGGGGATGGAGATTCCAGCTTTAAGTGAAGGACATTTACGGGAAAGATTCTGTTCTGAAGCTAGAATGTATAGGGCACATTCAAAAAAGAGTTGGAACAAGGCTTCGAAAATTGAAAAGCAGAAATAAAGGACTCTAGGGAAAAGGTAAATTGACTGATGGTTTAATTAATAAGCTACAGAATTACTATGGAATTGATATCCGGCAATATTGGGAGCTTGGATAAAATGCAGTCTGTTGTTATTACGCTTCTTCATTGTTGCTCATCAAAACATCAGCCAAAACATAGACAGTGCCCTGTCGGAGCTGAAAGTAGGTGTAAATTTCAACGGGCTAAAGTTTCTAATATTGTGTACCAGGATAAATCCTTGGGACTGCCACAAAATATTGTTAACACGATAAAGCCAATTTATATGGATTTGTGGGATAGAAATCTTTTAAAGAAATATTTACCCGGCAAAACTCAAAATCCGAACGAAAGTTTTAATGCAATTTTGGGGCAAAATATTACCAAAAGAAGTTTTGTTGAGCATCAAACATTGCGTTTAGGTTCTTATATTTGCTTTTGGGCAGTTTAATAATGGCTTTCAGGATTAATTTCCATATTAAATGAAATGGGTATTGTTTGGGTTTTATATACTGTAGGGGACAAAAACTTTCGATAATGGCGCTTGCGATTAACGTCACTCACCCAACAGCAAAAAACCCGCAGAAGAAAACTTAGGGCCATTCGAAAAAAAAGCATAAAAAATTTAAGAAGAAGAAGAATTACATACAAAACTGGAGAATTTTAAGTTGTTTTTTTTAAAATTGCTTTATGTAACTTATAAGTATATTTTTAAATGTGTTTTTTTTAAGAATGAAATTTTCCGATAATTTTACCAAAAGGATATTCCAAAACAATTATATAACATTCAATGAAATTTGCAACACTTTGTTATAAGCCCTTGAGAGTGTAGAAAACCACAGGTTTTAAGATACCTACATTTAATCACATTTTATAGTACTTTTTAGCTTAGAATATAGAGTAATTTTGACGAAAAATCATTTAGTGATGTTCAAATGCTTATTAAATATTTATTTTTGAAAAAATTTTTTAACCTGCGGTTTGTGACACTTCAGGTGGATCAATAAATATATCAATGGAATTAAAATTACATTATGTCCAATATATTTTTTTATGCTGTTTTTCCTGAAATTTAAATTTTTTAAATAATTTTATAAAAATATTTTTTTTAAAACAGAGGTGATGCATAGTATTTATTTCATAATTATAACTCTTTAAGCCTATTTATGTTTTTTAAAACAATAAAACTCTTCTGAAAATTAATTTTGAAAAAATTGTTCTTGAACCTAGTCGGGTGCCTTAAAGTTATGAAAAAAACAGAAATTTTTCAAAAATATTTCAAAAAGAAAATCTTATTTTAAGCATGCGTTTTCGAATTAAATGAATTTTGTATACCTATGTGCGTTATTATTGGTGACAAATATATACTTTTAACAGAAAGTTCTGCAAAGAGCAAAAGTTGGCAACAACGAAGCGCATGAACTGATTACGTGGAAACACAGGATTACTTTTAATATGTGACAATGACGTTCACATGAGTTTTTTTGCACTGGTTGGCTAGAAACACGTAGTCATCATTATCATGTGACTAATGACGACACATGAACTTGGCCCATTGACAGGAACTTTATTATATTATGCACATATGTCCACACACGCATCATCTCAAAGCATGTACGTGTGGCTGCCACATATCTTTGTTTAATTAAGTTGTAGGACAAAAATTGTAAGTAATATTTCATTTAACATAGTATTAAGTTATCCCAAAAATAGTGCGCATTAGTGTTAATGTGAGAAACACATTCCTTGACTTTTCTGATGGTTTGTAGATGTTGACGAATTGATGAACAATCTAATCTCATAGCTTCTCAGCTGGTTACTTAACAGTTGATGAGATTTTATTTCGCCATAATTTGCAGGTTTTCCTCGATTCTCCAGAACGATTTCCATCACCCAGTTTTCAGTTCTTGGCGTAAAGTGCCCATTGGCACTCTTATAATGGTTTTTGTTCCTCATATAACATATTAAAATTTCTCGCAGGTCTTGTTATGCCATTCTTTTATTATTATTATTATTATACAGCAAAATCTGTCGAATTCACCCACTTTGTTACTTCCATTATAATTTTGAAGAAACAACTGTAAATATATATATATATATTGCGGAACATAGAGTAAAAACATGGAGCAATTTACAACCTGTTTTACATTGAAACGTGCCTTGTATGTTGTTTTCCCTACAGTGAAACTTTTCTTAATGTATCCGACTATGTTCGGAACCGTGACTTTAAAAACGCGCATAAGTGGATAATTTTCATGATATTTAGTGTCAGTTAGATTAAAGTACATGTATACTATTCTTTTAATGACACATTTTGACAAAATAAAATTATTTAAATGCAATATTTTGGCAAAAAATTAACTTAGAATAATCTTTTCAAAATGTTCTCCTTTGTGAAAATACTTTATTATAATAATATTTTGCCTGTATATAGCTAGACCTCTACAGAGGCTCAACTAGAATGTTTGAAAAATTCACATTATTTTCAGAGTTACCGCCCATTGAAATAATTATTGGCGTTTTTTTCTTAAAAAAGCTCCCCTCTGTTGTCGTAAAATATGGATAAACCCACTTCTAAGTTATGTATTTCAAAAATTCTAGTTGAGCTTCTGTAGAGAAGTCTGAGCTATATACAGGCAAAATATTATTATAATAGAAGCAATTTTCACAAAGGAAGAACATTTTGAATAAAGATTGTTCTAAGTTAAATTTTTGCCAAAATATTGTATTTAAATAATTTTTTTTTGTCAAAATGTTTTTAAAACAATTATATATATGTATTCTAATCTAAGTGACACTAAATATCATGAAAATTATCCATTTATGTGCTTTTTCAAAATCACGGTTCCGAACGTAGTCGGATACCTTAAAATACATTGATCGTTTTTAAGAAAAACAGACACTCCAAGTTCCTCAAAATTTATAAAATTGCAACTTTAAAATGTTCTTGTACTGATACTATCAATGGATTCGAAATTGGTTATTTAACATTGGTTCTAAATTCAGCCATCTATCTCTGCATTTATTCTTGTGAAGCAGTTAAACAAAACGTTACATATAATATCATTTGCTATAGGTTACATTTTGTACAAGATTTAATTATATTAACTTCATTAAATTAAAATCCAATACAACAGACGAAATTTTAAGAAAGAACAAATAGACAGAGTTCAAATTGTTGCTGTATATTATACAAGTTAACTTTTTTCGGAATTAAGCTATAATAAAGCGTATTTACAGATAAACATTTACTTCTAGACATATTGACAGTTTAGAGAGATAAAAAAGAGACAAAATTTACACATAAAAAATATCACATATCTAAACTAGTTTATTATAAAATAAGAAATTAACTTTCTGTGCTAATGTTTCGTTTTCTTACCAGGACTGGCGTTCATCTTCTCTAGTTTGTCAACAATGCTTGCCACAAGGTAACTGTACGTTACCTTATACTTAGAAAGCACGTCCCATAAATTGCTACCATCTTTTAAGCGATACACACTTCCATTTTGAAGAAGGAGCTTAATTCCAAGAGACAAACAAGTTACATGGCAATTCCACAAAGTCCATCCGTTCTACAAAAATGTCAATAAAAATATTTTGAATCCTATAGAAAAATAAGGCATTTATAACTTATTCTCAGTCTAGAATTAGAAATCTATTTTTATGTAGACGTTTAAATTTTAAAGGGATGTAAGTATGTTTAGAAAAGTCCTAGATGTGGAATATAAAATACATATAGTATAAATTTTCATTAATTAGAATATTGTATAACACATAGAGATTAAGTTATTCCACAATATCTTAAGGAAGAAGGTTAGTACCATCAAACATTTTAACCCAACTTATTTGGTTCTTAGTTCGAAATTGCTTTTTGAATTGCTGGGTTCCTTTTTCAATTCATATTTAATTGTATTAACTCTCTTCCTTTTCTATTTTTAATATTTCGTTTTATGACTTAAGATTATGTTTCTATTATTTATTCTTATATGTTTTTGATGTTTTCATATTATTCATTCGTATATATAGTATATCTGTATATGTACTCGTATACATTGTAATAATTACCAGTAATTTAATCTTGAACATGTTTTTAACTTGTGATGGTTCTGACCTTCAAGACTTGCGTGTGAATAATTAATTATTGGCTGCCCGCCTGATGGAAATAACCGTAACCGAGACTCTCTGGAAAATCTTGGTCTCTCTCTCTTTCTGGTCTCTTTTGTCTTCGTCACCATATAACACACGTGTGTACATTTGTGCTGTATCTTTTCCGTGTTGTGTTTAAGATGTGTATGCTTCTATGTGCTTAATGTACAATAAACAGGATTAACGATGAATCCCGGATTGCTTAATTAATGCAACATCAGCAAATGAATACTGATCTAACTAAGAAATCCTCGCCATTTCAGTTAATCATTACCAATGGCGAGGATTATTATATATACCGGTTAAACACATATTATTTACTTGTATATTTTTTCGAATAAATTCACTATAAAAATCAGCCTCCGTGGGAAATAATATAACGATGCTTATTACGGGTTATTTAAACATCTGTCTAAATTATATATTTATAAAATGTCATAGGGGTTGCTAACATATGTCATACACGTCCAAATTTCAATCAGGAAATTAAATTTTCTGCATGTGTACGGTATAAATTTTCACAAATCTATTCAATAAAGTTACAAAACATTAAAAAAAGGACAAAATATTAAAAAATTGAAATTTATACTAAACTAAATAAATATATGTCATAGAAATATAAAATATAAAACAATAAACTCATAAATGAGAAAATATTTTATTAGAAAAGCTTAACATTTACCGGATAGATGTTGTGAAGAACATCCCCACTCTTTAAATTCCACTGTAGGGCAAAATGTCTCAAAGGACCTAAAAGACTCTGGAACCAGAAAATTTATTTAAAAAATATATAAACGCATTTAATTTGTGTTTTATATTCAGTAAAATTAAACATATACAAGTATATTTCAGAAGTTTTATTAAATTTCAGGAAAAACAAGTAATATATATATATAAAAAAATAAGTCAATTCCTACTTAGGTCAACAAGGAAAAATTTTATTTTAGTTACTTTTTATTAAGTAATTACAATTGTTGTTGTTACTAATGCCACCTGATTGGCAAAGGCCAGATCAAGGCCCGTGAAATTCATGATGGCAAAAGGGCTAAAGGGGCCTGCCGTTAGCCGTAGCTTTGAGCACCATACAGGTAAAAAAGCGATTTAGCTCGGTTTCACCCCAGTTTTGAGGGAGAATACCCTAGGGAGGGTCAAGGGCCTCCCACATTTCTTCATCTTCCACCAACCTCACAAGCGGAAGTACCCCCATGCCTCGAAGGCAATATACATTTACAAACATCCATGTCGTCTCCGGGATCCGAACCCAGGCCTAATGGCACCACGGTCAACGTCGTTAATCACTATACCAGATGGGCGACAGATACCAACAATTAACATAAATATGTATATACATATGACAGAATCGCACTATAAAATGGCAAAATAGAAAGCGATTTTCCTCGCTATTTTCGACTTTCCTTTCTATACATGGTGTTGGACTATTATTTTTGTTTGCTACTATTTATTCATTGATTAAATTTAATTATTTTAATAGAATAGTAAGGTAAAAAGAAATCATATTGTCAGAAATTAGGCCATCCCAGGTGGGATTCAAATGTTTATATGTGTTAATTCCAATATTGTTAAAAATTCACGATTAAGTTTGCATGTTCTTTTAATTTAAGAAGGAACGAATTTCCAATTTCTTTTTGAGAAAGTCAATTTTTTTTTGTTTTATTTTACGACTTCTATGTTTTTATCAAATTTAAATTTTATCTATATTATATTTTTATAAGCATCTCTCTGTTTAAGAAAAACATACAAAGAATAAGAAACAAATATATTTTTTTCTTTTTAATATAAATAAATAATTATTTTTTTATAAAAATAAGAATATTTTAGTTATATATTAAACCTCATGAACTTTATTACATGTTTACTTACAGAAGTAGAAGATACATAAATTTAACATTATATGTTATCCTTTCGAAATTTCAGTTTCCTATTTCAATAGATGAAAAAGCAAATAAAATACGTTTTCCGTTTATATGAAGACTGCCATTATGATTATTATAATTTAAAATGGAAAAAAAAATTAAAATTTTTATTGGTATAAAAAGAATTTATTCAACTAACTGTCTGCAGAAGACAGGGATTGAGGGAAACCCAGACGCCCGAACAAATTCCCGCAGAACTGTCTGCAGAAGATATAATTGACTTTTAATGTATTCAGTGCTAACAAAATAACGTTTTTATTTCTTTCGAAGTAATAGAATAGTTTGCATAAGTTGGACGTATAATCTCTTATCTTTTGATATTATCTTCATTTTTCCTTTCAAATATTTCATCGTAAATGTTATTGTTTTTTATAATTCTTTTTCGCGAAATGATTTAGCAGAACTCGTCTACCCATTGAAGCTTGTTCATTGTGTTTACAAAAAGTGGCATTATTTATTTTCAATATACATTATTGCTGCATAATAAAGCTTGATTAAAACTGTTGAAAATGGTTTTTTTTTTTATGAATGACTAAAAATGATTTTTTAATTTTTTCTTAC
>BMAV01021869.1:0-22989 GCA_019973955.1 Trichonephila inaurata madagascariensis | reverse complement strand
CTCCCTTTTAATTTTTCAGTTGAAACCCCCCTAATAATCAATCATATTAATTAGTTTTATGCAATTGTAGTTGACATAAATGAACATTCACGTTTTTCGTGATTTTGTTATAACAAATGTTTGAATAATAGTAACAAAATTAAATTTTCATGCTTAATATGAATAATATTTTTATAATTTTTTGAATAGTTTTATAATTGTATAAATTTATACATATGATGTTAAATTATTAAATTACAAACAATTCTACTTGCTATAATATTAACACGTATTGCTCCTATGAATTAAAATGGATCACACATTCTTCAAAATGATTTTTAGTGAAGTCTTTTTGCATAGAAATTATCAAGCAATAAAATAATTAATTAATCTGAATAATACATTGATGCTTGTTGTAATCTTTAATCAGACATTGGGTGTTTAATATTTATAGCAACTAAAATAAATTCCTCTTAAGGTATAAAGACAGGAAGTTAAACATCGTCTGTGTGGGGTCTTATCTTAAGAAGCTTTGCATTTTTTTAAGGGACAATTGTAGCACAATGTTATTCTAACACAACATAAATATTCTTACAATATATCAATTTAACGAGTAAGCATAATCCGTAAATCGGATAACACCTTATCTGGATTAAAAAGAACTACTAAAGCTGGTCAAGAAGACATGTTTGATAGCCAGTTTCTTCCATAATCCTCTTGGATTCTCACTTTGTCTAATGAGTTCTTTTAAAGCAAAGTTTTTTAACGTAATCGGTTTTTGCTGCTAAAATAAGGATTTAAGATTATTTTTTAATATAAATGTAGGATTAAAAAGACGGCAACATTTTTATTGGACCTTAAACAAAAATTATAACTTGTTATACATTGAAAAAACATTCCATATAATATTGGATAATAACTAGAACTTGAATTAATGAGGCTTCGATTTAAACCTTCGATATCACAATTAAAAGAAATTTTCTCTGTTTATTGACAGTGCTATTTTAGACACGGACAATTATGTTTTAAAGAAAGAATTCTTTTACTTTATAAGATTCTATAACATTTCGATTACTTAATTAACGCATTGCTTAAGCACTAGAACTAAATTATAGTTTTTCTTTAACATTTGATGACCTTAACCTTTAAATGAAATCTTTTTGATAAAATGTGAATATTTTGAGTACACAAGTAATTCGTCTTTTAATACACTAATCTTATAATAAATATTTCATAATATAGATTAATTATCTTATACATTATTTTATAATATATTAATAAATAACTAGTGAAATATAATTTTATTCATTTAACATTTTGATTATAACTAAGCAGGCAGTTTATAGAATTTTATATTTATAGTTTTTTATCTTTTGAATTGATCTTTTGATCCATACTTTTATAATACGATACTTTAAAAGATTTAAAAGGCGCTTGGATTTTAAAGGAAAAAATTTAATGTTCCGCAAAATAAACATTAAGTATAATGGAATCAGAATCCTCAGATAAAGCTGCTGTGATTCTATATTTCTAATATGAAATAATGTTTTCCTTAGATATGAATAGTACGTATAAAAAGTGAAGTGTATTTTTAAAGAATCTTCTGCATCCATTGTTAAGTAAACGTTGTCTGGGCTGATTTTAAGCATATTTTTCAAAAAGAATTAAATTGAAGATGTTCAAACGCTGAACGAATCATATAATCTCGAAACAAAAGGATTAATTAAATCATCAATGCCACTGATCGTCAATTATAATTTCCACATTATAATACCCTAAGACAGTAATTGTAATAATGAATACATATGAAAGATTAATTGTGATTTCCCTTCAGATATGCAAATGGGAAAAATCATCTTCTCATAAACTAATCTTCCGCCTGTCAGTTTCTTTTGTTCGAGTATATAAAGTAACAAAAACCAAGAGAAAAATATCGAGTGATAAAAGATTAAGAGCAAGAGACACCTTTCCACGATGATCAATAACACTAATTGATAAGTATTTAAATTATATGCATGCATCAACTATTTAAAAATGCATCACAACGCACCAGATGATCACGCATGATTGAGCAGCCAACCATGTAACCATGTAACACTTGAATGGTGTTCCATAACTCAATCACAAATATATATCAACGATTATTTATATTCTTTCTTAACTTGAATCCACTCAACTCTTTTTCCGCATTGGGAAAATGACACAATTTTAGATTTACAATTCCAACAAATCCCAGTGAGCATTAGTTGCGTTGATGTAAAAAAAACCTTAAACACATTACTATTTATCTCATCTCTGTGATATTTCATAAAGAAGAAATAACTTTCAGACTGGCAACGTCTGTTGTCACTCGTGACATATCTATGAATCAGGGCCGGCCAGAGTAACTAAATCTTTTTCGGTGACACCGTCTCAAACCTCTCTGCGGGGGGCAAGACAACGTTTCGTTCTCTCGGAACCTCTCAAGCGCTTAATGTGAACGGACAGCTCCGATGACAATCAGGTTTTGCTGACGTGAGAAAAATGCTCAGCTCGAATTTCGATTAGTTGACTCTATCTTCATTTTTTTTCTTCCCAAAAGAAGAAAAAGAGCACACGAAAGAGACAAGATATTAGTAGTAGATCCTTTTTTTTAAAGTAACGATTTATTGAAATGAAGATCCTGACTGTCACGAGGAGTTTTCATTCACAATTTGGAGAAACATGATGGCTTCACTCGGGCAAGGGATTAATGTTCGCGGCCAGTTTCGGTTGACATTGACTACAAAGAAATACGAACGTAGTATGGCACTGGATAAATGTTTACGGACAGGTTGTTTGAATCCGACAGTTTTAACAAGATGATGAATAAGAAATTGCTACTAAGTTTGGAAGATATTATTATGCATCATGACATTGGCTCCAGGTTAAGCCATGTTGCTCTGTCATTTAAGATTTCTTCAGATTTGTAAGAGTTTTAATGAGACACCTGTCAGATTCTGGACTTAAAATATTCTCTACCAGTAAAAAGAGTATTAAAAATAAGACTTAAAGTATATCAAATCGTAATAATAATAAAAAAAAATATTATAAACTCATAAATCATAAATAATGATGTGATGTTCAGTTAGTTTATGCTTTGATATAGATTCTACGAACAAGTTTATTGAAGCTAACTAAATAACGTCAGAAAAAACAACTTGCTCTTACGATAAGTTTTAGTATTTTTATTAATTAAAATTAATCGTTTAAAGAAACACTGAATACAAAAAAAAAGAAGAAAGTTAAGGAATTCTTTTTAATTAAAAAACTTCATACAGTTATTTATCATTTAAAACAAAAAATTATTTAAATCAGCTTGCTTTTTTTCATCTCTATTTTTCATACTATTTTATTGTTTTATATATTTTTTATTACAATTTATGAACGATTATTCACTTTGATCGCTTTAGTTCTCTCAAAACGAAGTTTTTCTTATTCCAAAAAAATATTCCTCATTTAAATTTCGCTAGAAAACTTAAATATTTAAAAAAAATATATCCTTTAATGTAAAACAAACACTTTCACTGGATTTTGATTATTTAAAAAAGGCACTAAAAAGTTTTATACCGATAAAAGGTAAAGTTTCACATACCGATTTTTTTTCAGGAAAAAAAAGACACTGCTTAACAATGTCGAAATTATTTTCTTCTCAATTAATTATTCAGTTTAAAAGCTCCTTTGTCTAGTTCTTTTTATTTTATGTTTAAGTATGAGTAGAAATTTCACAAAATATATTATTTTAAACTTTAAATTTCAAAGAATAATTTTAATGTAAGCTAAAAATCAGTGAAAAAAAATGTAATGACTTAAAGAGTTGTGAATACTTTTAAAACCCCTTTTATATAATATATTGTAAGAAATTAAGAAAAAAAGCTTCTGAGTTTATATTTTAAAAATAGAGGTAGGATATTTACATTTAAAATAGGGTATTTTTTTAAAGGAAATGTTTTCGCTTTTTCAAAAAAATAAAGATTCGTAATTTGTAAAGTTTTTTTACCACATTTAACTAGTGAACGAAATTTTTTTAAGAAAATGTTTCGTCTATAAAATAAGATCTAATTGTAATCGCGCAGTTTAGATGTTATTTATAATATAATTAACTTTTAATAAGAAAATAAAATCGATAGGTAATAGAACTTTTGAAATTAGGAACTTCAAAATATTCTTCACGAGATTAAGAATAATGAAGTTAATATAAATGTACATTACAAAATTTTATTATTAACTGGTCCCGTTTTACATGCCAATATTAATGTTCTAATTATTAAACTCAAATTATTTCTCAATAACATAAAATAGGGATAAAATACACCTAAAATTTCCAAAGTATCTTTAAACTTAAAAAATATTTGTGTATTTTAATCATAAACAATTTCAACAGGTAAACATTTGTAAAATCTCGATCATTAATTCTGGAAAATATAAGAAGATAATAGCTAGGAATTCATTTTTACAAATTATTGCAACAGATGTAGTGATGAAAATACTCTTTTACACATTTTTTTAAAAAAACTCTTAAAGTGATGTATATTCCGTTTATATATTTATTTTAGTTATTGCGGATTATTGATTTGTATTGAGATTTACTTAAAAATGCATGCATTCTCCTTTCATTCATATATTCATAAGTTTATTTTCACTTACCTCTATTTCATTCATTTATTCGTGTTTTATTCATAAACATGTTCTGTTAATATAGGTTTTTTATTCACAAACATATTTCATTAATATAAATTTTTTGTTTTTATTTTATTTTAATACACTAAAAAGAGATACCAGCTTTCGGGGAATGTACTAGGTCTGCAATGGTAAAATACCAATACTCAGCCCCATTAGAAATATAAAAAATAAAAATATTTTACAACTGTTACATCTCAAACAGCAAGCACCGCCTTAGTACGATAGTTTTGGATTTTGCACCATGATCTTCTATGATCAGCAAGACACTGTCAAGTAATTTCTTCTCTCAACCCTATGCGATTTTAATTACAAAAATACAAGACGTTGTTTCTCTAACTAAAAGCATTTGTATTTATTACTAATGCCACATATCGGCAAAGGCCAGATCGGGACCTACGAAATTCATCACAGCAAAGGGCTAACTAATGCCTGTCATTATCGGTAGTTTTAAGCACCATACAAGTGACTATAAGGTTTGTCCCGTCTCCACCCCAATTTTGAGGGAGGACACTCAGGAGGTGGTCAGAGCCTCTCACGTCTCTTCCCCTACCACCAACCTCAAGAGAGGACTTGCAGCTCAACGCCTATTGAGAGTATTCCCCATGCCGTGAAGGCACTATTCATTTACTAACATCTATGCCTTCTCCGGGATTCGAAGCCATGCCCTACGGCAGGGGTGGCCAACCCAAATGATCTCGTGGGTTACTTCGGAAAAACTTTACAATCCCGCGGTCTGCATATAAAAATATACATCTTTACATTAGATTTGGATCCATTACAAACATTTGTTGGAATGAAAATTTAAAACAGACTGATATATTATTGTTTTCATTGTTTTTCATGTATACAAACATAGATAGTATAATAATAATGCAATGGCCAAATAATGTTTAATTTATTTAATTAGTGAGATATCTGTTTCTCAACTCTTTCACTTAGTTTTTGCAAGTCGATCTCAATTCAAGAGTATTTGCGTATCGTAATTGATGTTGCAGATTTTCGTGCGTTAAGTTTGAGAGCACGATTTATGTTTGAAAAATTTCAATTTAGAAAAAAGAAAGAAATTCGCAGGAACAGAAGCAGCGTGATAACATAATCAGAGCTATGGGACTTATTTTTCAACCCCTTTTAAACAAAAAATATTGTACAAAACAGTCGAATCTTGTAAAGTTGTAAAGAATCTCCGGGCCGCAAAGTTATTCAAGGCGGGCCGCGGGTTGGACATCCCTACCCTACGGCATAGCAGTCAGCGTCTCTAACCATTATATCGGATGGGCAACAATAAAACATTTAAAAATTATATATATATACATATCTGTGTGTATCAACACCAATTAATGACACAGTTTTATATAGGTGAAAAAAGAACAAAAGAACATCAATAATGTTATTAAAGCAATAATTAACCTAATATTCTACATAAACGCACCGAAAAAGATTGAAAATTGACAAAAAATTTATATAACTTGAAATTGTAACTGAAATAAAATGATTTAAATATTTCAACATGCATTTCACTTTCTTTCCTCTTTGTAAACTTGTGGCATTTCTAAGAACATCAGTTATCGGAATGTATTATTCATTAGTATTCTCTTCATCAAATCAATCATTTATAAGTTCAGTAAAAGTAATTGACAACGAAGTTTAAATTATCAGATTTAAATTCTTCGTTTTTGATAAGATAGTATGAATAGCTAAATCTTTTCTCTTGAACACGTGCAGAGTCAAATAAAATTTGTAAATAAAAAAAAAATTAATAGTTTTGTAACATTGAGAAGTAAATTTTGATGATACTATAATTCATTTATGACAATAATTCTATAAGGCTGTTTAATTTATGCAATTTGTTAAGTATTATTTTCAGTTGGGCTCAATAAAAATGTCTAAGGCTTAACCATTTTATTAGCTATAGTATGATTTAACTAATGTTTCAAAATAACAGAAATAAAGTGATTAAAAGATTTCAGAAGCAAACAAAGTGAAATAAGCTTTATTATTTATATTTTAATTTAACTGTTTAATAAAGTGTTTCAACTTTATACATTTTCTTAAAAACAATTTGTCAAAATTAATAAACAACCAGTCTTTCGAATTATTACACAAAACTGTATTAATAATGCAACATAATATAACTGTCGTGTTTTGTTTTGTTTTCTTTTGCTTAAAGAAAACAAATGTGATATGTGTTGGTAGTTTGATTTCATGATTTTTGTTTAATAGAATTTAAAAGGATTCTGAAATAGATGCAACAAACACATATAAATTCTATAATTTATTGTTCTGCCAACTGTTTCAAATTCTTATTCATATTAATTAAAAGCTGAATTAGACCAAAAATATTCTTCTAGAAAAAAAGTTAACTTTTCAGAAATTTTGAATTAAAAAAAATTGAGACTTCAAAGTCTTCTGCTTAATTTATCATTTGCTTATTTTAGTTTTTAAAATATAAACAAATAATTAAATTCTCGAGACTAACTTGTAATTTAACGAAAAATATTAACGCATAATGTATCAATGCTTTCTTTGTATAACTGATTCTTCCATCCATAGCCAAGAAATGTGGTTTCAGAACAAAAATAGAATATGCTTGGTTATATTAGCACATACAGCAGATACAAATTTAGAAATACGTATATTACGAAGCTTATTTCCAGATTTGAAGTCAAGATGGAAATTTCAAGTCTTTGAATTAACGCCATTCCAAATCTTCATGAAGATTACTGGAGACGAATACCACAATTTTGATCTCTAGTCAAGTTAAGAGAACGACATTCAAGCTCATTTCCCTCTCCTAATTTCAACACAACGCCGAAAGAAGACTGAGGCTGCGGTAGCCGAGGATCAAGGTATCGGATCGTGGCAGGCATGTCATGAGTTCGAGCGAAGTACCACTAAAGACCAACCGTGTAGGGGAGCGATGCACGTTAAATCTGTCGAGAGCTCAAATGTCCTCCAGTTGGTGTGGTAGTTGGGAGGAAGTACTTAAGGTGTTGTCCGTCCCGATCATGGTTCCCAAAATTACGAGGTCCGTCGCCAAAAGCCCTCGTATAGCTAAACAGTGCGACGTTAATATTCACTCACACCCGAAAGAAAACTAAGATCTATTCGAATTAAAGGAAGTCGCTTCATTATTTTATACGAATGTTTTTGATGGAAAAAGAAATTGAAAGCTCTTGATCTTGATGCTCGCGATCTTGACTCTTTTCCAGGACCTCAATTATTGGGTTACAGCAACCACAATTGATTCTTGTTAGCATTAACATTTTATCAACGATGGAACAATACTCAATATTATTTTAAATTTCATTTTAGTGTCCATTATCAAATCAACATTATTTTATATGACCATTGAAAAGTTTTATGTGATATGTAAGCACCAATTTAAATAAATAAACAAATAAATTGTGTTTCGAAACGCAGAGGGAAACCAGTTAACCGGGTTTTCTTAAAATTTAAGTAACCTTTAAAGCCAAATTTTCTCAAATAATCGAAAGTTAATTCTATTTTTTTTCAAGTGATAATTAATTTTATTTTTCCACCATTATTCCCAAAGTAATTATACTGTAATTTATTGAAATTTTAGCAAAAGTAAAAGTATATTGTATGAATGAATAAGTAATATTTAAATAGTAAATAAAAATATTGTAGTGAAGAGTAAGGAAAATTTGAGTGACAATAAATCGAAAAAAATAAGCTTATAATTTTTACACCCTGGTACAAATTTTGTGATTTAATAGCAGTGAAAATACCTTTTCTTAATTAACTGTCCTGCATGCATATAATATGCCATGTTTTGAATTTTAAGTGCCGTAAAATCCGGCGTATAACGCGCACCTATACTTAAACAAGACATTTTTTAATTTTAAGGCATATTCGCCGTATAACCCCTTCTTTTGTTTTTATAATGAAACCTGAAATGCATGTGTAATAATTAGAAGTATTCCATACTTTAAGAAAATAATAGTATACTTCTAGAATTACAACCCTTTAAGTTCATAAGGAAAGTCATCTTTTTTAAATAAACAGTATTTCGATACGTATAGAAGTCCAATTTTTTTACTATGCTCATCTTTTTTTTAACAATTTTCAATTTTAAAGCTCTTATTTTTATACCCGGCTTACAACGTACACTCTTAACACAAATAATAAGATCGAAATTTACGAAGATTTTATGGTAAGTGCTAAATACACTGGTATCAATTCAACCCACATCAATAGACAATGAGAGAGTTTTTGCCGATTAGTAGTAATTTCTATGATCGTCCATGTAATATGGACGCATTAGTTTTCCTTAAATATTACTTTATTTAAAAAAGATTTATAAGTTATATTATGTGCTTTTCTATTCTATAACAAAAGGAAATATTAATAATAAAGTTTCATGTTGTTTTATTATTTTGTAAAATTCACAAATAAAAAATAATTCTAATTGCTAAATTTTGGGTTGCATAGTTATACTGGTTTGTAGATTTTATCACTTCATTTATATTTAAAGTAAGTTTTATGATACGCTCACAGTAATAGTTTATTTTTATACCTTAATCAGATAAAATGACTAAAACCGGTTAACCAGTTTTCTCCACCAGATAAAAAAAAACAACTACTGGGTTTTGTAGTTCTATCGCGTATTTGCAAGTCCTAAGAAGCAACCATTTCATGTTTCGTTTTCAATTTTTTAAATTCTAAAATGGCATACATTTAATAAAGTACAAGTCTTTTTTGTTTCTTCAAAATTAAAAATAAAAAGAAATTTAAAAAAAAAATCGAATACAATACAAATAGTAGTAAATAAAATAATTTTAGTTTAAATGTAAATTTGGAAGTTAATTTTCAAATAGCATCAAAATTTAACATACATAAAAATAAAGAATACAAACTATTCATTTTGACTGAAAAATATATGGTTTTCATGGTTAAGTAAACGATTTGAATGTTGACCGATATCGAGAACCGATAAAATTATTCATTAATTAAATGAAACAGAATTTTGTCGAACTGAATTCAAATGAATTGTATGTTTTAATAGGAAAAATTTGTTTCTATTCATAAAAAAGTAGAAAAAACCCAAGAATCTATAAGTAATCAATACATTAAATTAAATTATAACATGTTTTTGAGATTTAAAAAACACATCCCTGGGCAATTTTCTTAGATAAATAAATTTTAAAACCTTAGAATGCTATCACTTATTTTGCAATAAATAAAAGCAAAAAAGGTGAAATTAATGATTCTCTCATTCAATAAAAAATTCCAATAAAATTTTCGAAAGAAAGGCTTATTCTCATTTCTACTTCTAAATAAAATGTGCCAGAGGTTGTATTCTGACTATAAACTCAAAAATGTTATATAAGCATCATTTTTTAAAAATTTGGATTTTTTAATTGATTAAAGGAAAAAGAAAAGAAAAATAGAAATTTCCTAATTATAAACATAATGTGTAATATTGTTACAACTTATTGATTCTGTGTTTCGATAACGAAATAAGTGTATTACATTAAAGAAACAAATGCAATATTACTGCATTTGCTTTTTTAATGCGGAATTAATAACAAATCAAAAAGGTCATGTATTGCAACATAAAATAATCCTAACACTCCTCCTTTACAAAAAAAAAATTAAACGTTTCCTAAACGGAGACCATAGAAGCTTTTAAAGGGGGCTCCAAGAGAAAAAAATTATATTTTCGAGTATATCCCTTATATGGATTGAAGGACTCACACACAGGATAAAATATTATTAATAAAATGATTTAAAAAAATAATAAGATATATTAATGTTATTAAAAAGTCCAGAATTACGTGGTTATAAAATACTTTCTGAAGACTTGTTTTTCAATCATTTTACCTTGCGAAATTGTCTTTAGCGATGTAACATAGTTGCTAACAAAACAAAAAATGCTTTATCTACTTGATGAAGCAAAAAGAGGTGACCTTCGTCTGTATCTTACAAAATTTGAGCCAATTATAATATACTAATATCAGAACGGCAGCCACAAGGATCTCATCAGTATAATATATTCAGTATAATCTATCTATTTTAATGGGATCCTTTTTTAATAACCTTAAAAATAAATTTGCACACGTTATTTAAAATAGTACATTTAATTTTCTTATAATTTCTGTAAGTGAAAATATGTTTCAGTTTTAGCAATTAAAATTTTGAAATTTGTAATTTGCATTTTTTTAATGCTGTGTTGGAATTGTCTGATAACATAAGAATAAATATTTCAATGAAGAATTATTTAATTAGTAGCTTTTATTATTTGACAAAAAAAAATATTTCATTAAAAATATTATATATGGGGATCCATATACTTATAGTTAGGATTCAGATTTCACACAAGAAAAAAAAAGTCCAGAGCTCTTGCACAATTCGGAATCCCAAATAATCAGAATACATCTAAGGTGGTAACTTATTCCTCTAAATTATAATACTTTAGTATAAGTTCATGAGAACTTTCAGATAACTTCGATTTAACATGCACAAACACAGTAAGGAAGTTAAAAGCATCTGATTTATTATAAAAAAGTAGAATTTGAAAACATTTAAATTACTTTAAATATATGTATCTCGAAAAGGGAGTTTACAAAAAATTTCCTTGAATAATACACTCTTGCCAAAAATAACCCCAAAAAAATTTGAGGGGGAAAAATTTTTTTTTTTAAAAAAAAACGCAAAAAGACATTTTAATTTTTACAGGGTCCCCAAAATAATCTTTGGGCCCAAAGGATAAAAAATACTCTCCTCAAAAGGGGAAATTTTAAAAATTGGGCATGAAGAAATGTTTTAAAGAAAAAATGCATAATACGAAACAGGTAAAGGTAAAAAACATATGCAAACGATTGTATTTGCGTGTGTATCTGGTCACATGATACCCAATTTCTGGCTATAAATTCAGCAGTTGATCCATAGCTTTAAACAAAAATTATGTGAAAGGGGCGAGTTTATATTCTAAAAAACCCCCTAAAAAAAAAATTTTTTTAAGTTTTATTCCTACTTTGAATGGAGGGAATGGGAAAGTATTTTATTAACAAGGGGCTTGATTCATGAAGCCACATGATAAAAAAAACACGTTTTTTTCCTTTGGGGAATTCAAAACAAATAAAAATAATTGAAATTTTGTTCTTTTTGGAAAAACCTAGATAAAATTTGATTTAAAATATTTGGTTAAAAATGTTTAAATGTAGAGGAAAAAATTTCTTCAAAAAGTTTTTTAAAATTTAAAAAAAAGTCGTTTTTTTGGCTTAAAATTTTAAAATAAAATGCATTTTGTATACGTTTTAAATTTTTAAAAAGTTTCTGCAAAGAGAAAACTTGGAAAATTTTGGGGGGAAAACCCTGTTTAAAGGTTGGAAACACAAGAAAAGTTTTACCGTGTGACTATGACGTCAATTTGAGTTTTGAATTGTTTGGGTTTGGGAATCACGTGGCTTTACTATCATGTGACTATGAGACATGAATCAACCCCCATTGAAATTTTGAATTATATATACATATATATATATATGGGAGTGAAACCTAATTTGAATTTGGAAAAAAGGGGAGGGGATTTTTTTTCTTTGTTGTAACAATGCCCACCCGGTTTGGTTAAAGGTTTTTTTAAAATATTTTTTCCCTCGAATTTTTCCCCCTTTGTTTTAACAGTACATTTTTAAACAAAAATAGAGATAAATTTCCAAGTTTAAAAAACCCGGGTTTTTTAAATTTTAATTTAAAAAATAAATTTAAAAAATTGTTTTAAATAAAAAAGTGCCATCCCCCAAAAAGTTTAAAATGAAATTTTTGAACTTTAATGAAAAAAAAGTATGTTATTAGCGGGTTGAAAATTTGAAAAGATAAAATAAAAGGGGGGATTTTAAATGGGTAGGAATTGAGAGAAAATCGGAGGGGCTGAAAGGAAAAAAATGTTTTGGCAAAAAAATTAAAAAAATCTGTTGGTTTAGGAGGGGGTTTCAAACCCTCCCCTTTTAACCTTGAGTACTCCACTGATCCACATATGCTATCTTTGATGGAGGCGACCAGAGTTAAAAAGGGGGGAATACATTTTGGGAGACGTAAAGGTACTGAAGACAGGCAGTTTCCCCCGGGGAAAAAAGAACAATTTATCCGGGTAGCGGCATGACCCCCGGTTTGCGGGATGCACCCCAAATTGCTCCTCGTGTTGATGGGATTTGAGTACAACTCAGTGATTTGTGGCAAGATCATTTAAAAATACGGGGGGTTTTCAGTAGATCACACAGGTGGCTAACAGATAGCACTGATGGCAGATTTGCCAAATGGTTTATCGAAACCATTTTCCATAGCACGTGACACTCAAAGTCACTTCCGTTCCCGAGCCCGTTACTAGCCCAAAACTATTAGCAACAGGCTGGGGACCCCTGAGCACACATAGCAAGTTATTTATTTATGAATCCCAGTTTTTTTAAAATTCATAAAAAGAGAAAGCCCTGGCTTTTGGTTTTTAGGTTTCGCCACTGAAACCCAAAAAGATTAAATAAGTTACTGTTTTAGATAAATTTCCGATTCCGTTTGGTGAGGAAAAGGCCGGGAGGGGGCGTAGAACAACATCACTTGCCAATCTAAAATTTTTCCAACGCCATTTGAGTAAAAGAATTTGGGGCTATGCTTGATTTTCGACATTCCTAGCGTATAGTGCAGGTAGTTTAGCATCAGACCATTTACGTTCATAAAGCCCCTTTTTTGAGTCGACCATTCGGCAAGCGCCCCAGTCCCTTTACCGCGGGGCCTTGTTTCTTATCGGGAGGGCGATCGCAGTAGTCGGGAAAATTGGCACCCTTTTTCCCCTTACCGGTTTGCCCCCATCCAAACCCTCCTTCCTTCAAAAAATTAAAATAGCCCCTTTTTTCCCTCGCCAAATGGGAGGCCTAACAAATGCCCCTTTAAGCCCCCTTTTAAAATAAGGGAATAAAACTTTCCCCTCCAGCGATTTTTTGTTTGTTTCTATAATCATTTGTAAATGAGTGCTATCTCTACCACTACTGGTATTTTTACACAGCTACGCACATTCCTCCAAAGTGTTTCAATTTCACTTTTAAGGAGTGTAGTATATGTACTGAGAGAATTTCTTTTCAATGGCATTATAAAAATGATTATTTAGTCTACATAATTAATCTAAGTTCGATTATTCTATTACATAAAATAATCTTGGGGGAAAATGTAAATGTGTATTTAAAAGATAAATTTGTTCCGATAAAAATTATGTTTTTAAAAAACTTTTCTTGGGGGTTTTTTTGATCACGCCTTATTGGGGAAAAAAGAGTAGTGTTGATGCCAAATTAAAATGGGTTCCTTTTAAAAACGGTAAAGTAACGAGGACGACGGCTGAGTTGGCATTACATTTTCCAAATTTTTCCCCTTTTAGAGTGAAAACTTGAGGCTTTAAGGGTTTTATCGTGCACCGGTTTTTCTATATGGAAAATCCTCAAAATACCAGACCTTCAGTTTAAAAAAAGAATGTCCCTGTTTCTTTTAAAATGTTTACATAAATTCAGGGAAATAGAACCCTTTAAAACTTTTATAAAAATCGAATTTTTTTAAATATAAAAGTAATATTCGACAAAAAATGTTATACTGAAAATCATTAAGAAAACGAAACAAGTTTTTTGTTTTACGATAGGATTTATTTAATACAAAACATGTTTGATTTCTTGGTAGAAATGATGTAGAAAAAATAATGTATAAAAGTACAGTTAGAGAAATAATGCATGTAGAGAATTTTAATAATGATTTCTGAGGATATAATTCATCTTAATAAATATAAAATAATCGTAATAAAACTATCACACTAAAGGCTCAAAAGCTCATACCAAAATACAAACCAAAAGCAAATTCGTAAAATGTTTTATGAGAAACTTAACAAAAAAAAAAGAAACTTGGGTTTTTTAAATTTAAAATTTTTTTTTCCTCTTTTTAAAAATTTTTTTGTCGTATTTTAGTAATAGTTTTATTTACAAATGAAAAACTGATAAATCTGTCAATTAAAAATGCTTTATTGTTATATAAATTTTATTAAAAAATATAAATTAATATAAATAATTTTTAAAAATTTCTTTTACTCGCGCTTTATGTGACAGCAAATCATTGAATATTTTGTTGAAAATTGCTAGATCTCTTCAAACACGGGGAGAGTTGGAAGGAAATTTATAAAATTTTGTAAAATACTAAAGAAAATTTCAGTCACCCAAATTATGCTACAAACAAATATTCACCTTTGGTCGATGCATCTTGTCATAAGCTTCCAATAATTAATGGCATATATGCATAAAATATAAATCCATAAAGTATAAAAGTCTCATTTTCAGAAGCAATAATTCTGCTACTGCTTTTGAAAAATGTGCCAAATGGCGCCAAGACATGCAACGATGTTACGCATGAATTCACTAACAACAGGTGGTGAGAGAGAAAGTGGGAAATGATTCCTCCCACACCCTCACTTTGTTAGGATGATACACTTTGTGAACATGGGGGGAGGGAAAATTCAATTCTTTTCTTTTGTTTACGTCGAAGGAAAGGGGTTTGGGTGTAATGTTAGATATAATTTTCTCTGGCTTATCAGAAGGTTACCTTAAAACTACTTTAAAGAAACTCAGGCAATGTGGGAAAAGGGTTTTTACTTTTCCGAGTTATATGAAGTGTAAAAAAATGTAATGTGTAAAAAAGATCACATGAATGAGAATTTTCTCACTGAGAAAAGTACTTTATACATTTTTCTATTAAAATATTTTCCACTTCTTTAATTCTCGAAAATTAGACTTTTTTATTGATTATTTGATGCAGCTGAATAATTGTTTTTCTCTTAAAAATGAAGTACGTATCATAAAATAG
This sequence comes from Trichonephila inaurata madagascariensis, assembly GCA_019973955.1. Lineage (NCBI taxonomy): Eukaryota > Metazoa > Arthropoda > Arachnida > Araneae > Nephilidae > Trichonephila > Trichonephila inaurata. Next base: position 7,464 of record BMAV01021869.1, on the reverse strand, counting down.
TTTTATTGATGCGTTTCAAATTGAAACCGACACAAGATATAACGCTATGTTCTGAAATGTTAGGATTTTTAAAATATCATCTAATATAACTTAAACAAAATTGCTTTTATTTTTCAAATATGAAAGGAGTTCTGGAATTTTCACAAGAAGTTTGTGGTAAAAGGAGTATTTTAATATCTTTTAAAATGGATAATGTATCGAATTTTCATATATAAGGCCTATAAATTTAAAAGAAAACGCAGTTCTGTAGACAGAAATTAAAAAAGAAATTCCATTTATAGTGTTTAAGCGATAAAGAAAATATTAGCTTTTAATAAACGTACCAATTTCTTAGTTATTCTTTTTAAAACTTTTGTTAGAGACACAAGTATTTACATTTATTTAAACTACATCAGGTATTTTAAAACTAGTATATTAATTCTTAAAAAAACTTTTCAATAAAATAATCTCTTCGTTATCTTTTTCTTATTAATAAACAAAGATCTTATAATAAATAGATGAAATTACTTTAAACGTACCAATTCAACCATAACAAACAACTTTTTAACATTTTCATCTCTACATATACTAAAAAAAAATTTTTTTATATTTTATTTGAATTTATCTAAAAAAAATTCAAAATGAAACTTTTCAACTAATTTTAACAAAATTATATTTATAACCCAAATATTATTTTTGCTTGAAATAGAATAGAATATTATTTATTACTTTCAGTTAATTATTTGTAAATAAAGTAAAAAATTTGGATAAAAAAAACCAAAGGCAATTTTGTTCATCAGCTGATTTTTGTTTGTTTTAATCAAAAAAAATTGTTCTTGGGATAAATAGATGCTGTAATTTGAAATCATGAACAAGTGATGAGAGTGATCCTCCTACCTTTCACACCACATTTCATGAAGACTGAGATCCTATCGAATATAAAAATAGGATAACGACACAATTTCCCAATATTCTGCTTTGCGGCCTTTAGTGTATTTGATTTGGTTTTAATTTACATCGCACTCTGAAGCAACATGAGGACTATTGACGACGGACTTCGTAATTTTTAATCAACACATGATCAAGTAACGAGAACAACACCCACATTCTCCAAAGTTCCCTATAAATTTACACAGCTTGCTACAGTGGCACTAGGTTTCAAACGCGAGACTCGACAAAGCTCGCCACGAGTTTATGAACATAACCACTGGGCTACCACGGCTCCAACCTTAAGTGGAATACAGACTCTAATTCACGAATGTGAATATTGCTGGGCCCCCAAAATTCGTAATCATGATCACTTAGTTTAGAGAAAGAAAGAGAACACATATACTTATACTTAACACTGGAGATATTTTTTAAAATTAACAAACATAAGACAACGCAGCATTGAAATAAATATTTAGAAAAGAGCAGTCATAAAATTCACACGTTTAGAAGATGCCTTCTATAAAAACTAGATTCTTCATATCATTGTTAGGCCAAATCTTTATCAAGATAATGAAATAGGCAGGAAATCAAATTACATAAAAATAAAACACTTATATATGCGTGTGTGTGTGTCATTTTAGAAGTGATTATAAGAATGAAGTGTGAATAATTTCGAAATAAACTGCTTTCATCGAAAATTTCGTAGATGTGTATTATGTTACGCTTTTATAAAATGAGCTAATTTTACCAACAAAGATCATGTTACATTCTAAATTTTTGTAACTAAATTATCATATTACGTCCTTAGAACGGTACAATTACAGACCAGCCCATCATTCAATAAATGCCGTACGAATTATATACCGAGTCCCGGTTAAGACAACATCGGTTAAGAGGACACCTTCTATGAAACTTTTAAAGTAGGATCGGAGTGTTCAACAAGTACAGAGAAACATCTGAGCTATACATTTAACTTCAGTGTTATCTGCTTTTTCAAAGTTACAAAAGCAACGATATTGGCATGAAAGCATTAGGTTAGCAGACAGTATTCCTTATGCGTCCGTCACGGACCAGAAAATTTCAATTAGATATGCATATTCGTGAATTCGACACAGCAACAAAACAATTGAAGCATTTCGATTGGATAGACTAGACGTATTCTACAGAATAACGTGTATCGGATGACTATATGCAGAAAACCGGATTTTATGTCTTTAAAATTTATAAAAAGGACATATAGAAGAAAGACATTAACTTATTCGGACTGACAAATTTTACGAACATTTTCTGATATGTATTGTTACATAAGAATCTAATGGTTAATATGGAAAAAATAGCATTCTTTGTTGTGTATGAATATGACAACAATATTAACTTAACGTCTGTGCTAACATATGATAATCCAGGGATTAAAAACGGCAACCGGTTCTACTGAGTTTTGACGAAAGCGTCATGCCAAATAGAAATATCGTTAATTAGCTGTGACAAAAATTACCGTTTCCTGACTGAATCTAATTTTGTATTTTGGGGAAAGTTGGAGGAACATTCATTTAAACACACTTTCTCCATTCTAAACTTGAAATAATTTTAAAATTGTCATTAATGGCATTTATCGACATTGTCATATACAAATTTCACTTGTTCTTTACAATAATCCAATTTCAATATCAGAATTGCTATTAAAAGACTTCATTTTCTCTTCGTTCTATTATAATATGAGAAATTTAGTGCCGTAACTTTACATTTTCTGTTGTCATGCGCAAGCAATTTTGATATTTTAACTTTTTGGAAACTTTTATTTTAAAAGAAAGTCATATTTAAATCATCCACCATCAATGTTAGAATCCGAGTTTTTGAATAGTTCTTAAAATTTACATTCACTCATTGGGATGGCTGAACGCATATGTTCCTCGTGCAACGAGTTTTTCTTCCAGAGCATGAAACATAGGTCGACGATAGCTTGCTGTACACAAATTTCTCTTCTCGCTCTTTTTCATCATAAAAAAATGCCACAGAAAGTTTGACTGATGCAGATAATATACGAGATAACAACCGAATGGAACAAAGAAATGTGTTAGCTTTAGATAGGATTGCCGTCTTATTTTACAACAATTTGACTGGAAAATATTTCACCCGTTTTACCTTCTAGGCAACATTTTCTTCCTCGTGTTACACATGGTTAAAAATTACAGAATTTTATTATTTATTTATTTATTTATTTTTCAATTAGACTCATATACAGATTTCGAATTTTGAATAAATTTTCGAAAACTCACTCTCGGCTTAAAACACTGATTGGCTTATATTCGGAAATATACAGTAGATATTGGTGATACTACCATCAACTAATCCTTTGAAGCAATGTTAACATGGAATCTATAAAATAGTCTCTTAGTATACCGGAGTGCATTGATTGCATTATGAAGCATAGTGTGGTTACCTGTCAGACCAACGATACTCAACCTGCGACTCGCGGGCCGCATGTGGCCCACCGAGCCTTTTCAAGTGGCCCGGTCATGACCCTTTGCTCTGAGAAATTCTTTTATTTAAGACAAAGATACAAAATTTGGTGGGAAATCCTTTGACACAAGAAATCAAATATATTAATTTTGCTTTTTTGCAGTCGATATCGTACGGCTGCGAATTGATATTATTTTTCTATTTGTAATGGTTATGGTTATAGTGATAACTAACAGTGGATTAGCGACAATTTTATGGTTGGAACTAATTTTGTGAACAATCTTTCATACCTTGCAAGCGAAAAATATTCGAACGATTTGGATGTTGACTGTTTTGTGGGGAAAAACAAACATGGATCAGTACTTGTTTGATTTGTCACGAAAGTGCTGCATTTAAAAATACCAATAAACAGGAATTATTTAATGACATTTTTCCTCTTTCAGAGGTGATAAATAGGTTATATTGAATATTCTTTGTAACATTAGCAAAGTGTTTCGTCAGTGGTCATCTCACAGTTGTAACAAAAACATCCTAAGAAGTTTGTTATATTATTGGTTATCATATGAAATCATTTACTGATGCAAAAATCGGGAAGGAGTGTTTCTAAAATAATTTTAATTTAGTGTTAGCGACAAAAATAATAAAATATAAAAAAAATAATAATTAAAAAAAGCAAAACAGAAGTTATAATATTTTGATCAATATTCCATATTTTAAATTTCCAATATTATCTTGGTCTTAAGCATTTCTACCCCCTTCCAAGTTTAATCTCATGTTGCAGCCCGCGTGAAATAGCTAACATATGTATGCGGCCCACGTGAAATGGCTGACATATGTATGTGGCCCAGCAGAAAAAAAAGTTGAGTACCCCTGTGTTAGACCATAAAGGTGACTAACACCTAGCCAAAATTCTTGTGTGTGTGTGTTAAATGTCTCACCACTGTAATGAAACAACTTCATATTTTATCAAAAATTCACGTAAATATAATAAAGTTTTCTGAACCTTTATTTTCTTAGGCATCTCAGCGTGAAACAAGAGTATGAATAATAATATGAGAAAAAAGGTAATCAACTTTATCCTTAGTAATATTTTTAATTGCAATTTTTCCTGCGAAATTCTTTGCAAGTTTAAATAGTTAATTCTTCCAAAATGAGAAAATATTTTCAGTAAAAAAGGAATGAAAACAAAAATAACAATGTTACTTTCAAAGTAAGATTAAAAACAAGATTGAACGTATGCCTTTATTTCTTAAAATATATGTATTACTCACATCTTTTTAAAGTGAATGAAATAAGCTTTTACACTTTGGTTTGTTATCGATTGGGGGTATTGTAAAATTGTCTGCGATTGTAATATTTTCAAATAAATAACATTTTTCTTATCAATGTAACCATTTATTTCAAGATTATCTGAACCCAAATGACATATGAAACAAAAAACACTTTTTAGTAAAAAGAAAAATTTTTTACCAAGGATTTTCACTTTTAGAATTAAAAATACAACGAGCTATAGCGAAATCAGTCTAATTTAGTCATGTGCAATTTTTTAGATTAAATTATGTATGTTACATATGTATTAAAATTGTTACTCAATCACTTTGTATGGCTAAAACTCTATGCGCCATAATTAAGAGTAATATTGACAGTTAATAAAATCGAAATTACGCGTAATTTTATCAAAACATTCCTCTTTCAAAAATGAGTATGATTTTAGAAATGTATTCGGCCTTGAGTCAGCAAATGCGCATTGCAATGATGGTGCTTTATGGTCGTGTTGACTGCGATTATATCGCCTATCTCGACGAGAGATCTGAACTTCTAAAATAGACATCCATTGTTTCCTTTCCACGCATCGTCTGCATTTTCCCAGCGAGGCTCATCCGCCAGAACATTATTCTTTTCCTTTCCACTCAACTCCATCTATCCCCAAACGATTTTATGCTACTAATAGTTTCAGTCTGAAAAAGTCTGCTACTTTAGAATTCGTAGAGAAGTACAAAATAATTTCCAAGAAAAATTCCTAGAAATAATTTCAAAAATTGATAGCATTTCAAGATAATGTAACTTAAATTCAGGACAAGAAGTGAAAAACGTCTTACTACTTTTAAAGTAATTAAAATGATAAGTTTTTAATTCAACGATGATTTTAAAAATTCTTGCGGAGTGAAAATAATAATGATCTATCAATTATCTAAAATGTCAAAGAAATTTTTAAAAATTGTAGTAAAATTTCAGAAAGATCAATATATGACAGTTCTGCCACAATTGAAAACGTTTCTAAAAGTTCCAACTATCAAAATATCTTCAGTGTTTCTTATTCTTGAACATATTCATAAAAAAACACAAATGTTCTAAGCATTCTTATAAGCAAATATTATTATCTCTATATACATTTTATATATAACATTTTTAATATAATCTGAATGTAGATTCTGCGCGTATCAAGAATAATGAATCAAAATGCAAAAAAGAAAGTGGGTTAAGAATGGAAGTAATGAAATTTTTAAAAATCTGAAGTAATGCTTGAGTTATATACAAGGTGTATCTAAACTCTGCGGCAAAACTTTAAAGGGGTGGTAGAACACATCAAGACAAACAATAGTATATGGGAAACTTAGGGTCTTCCGAAGGAGATAGGTGCCATTAAAATTTAGGGTCCGAAATTTCAAATGATTATAAAAAACGGAAAAATGGGTCGATTCGTTAGCGGTTTTCGCTTAAATTATTCTTTTTGTCAATATTTTCTTGAAAAATAAATTTTAAAGATATAGCTCAAAAATGTCGATAGAGGGCGCCTTAGACTTTGGAGTAACGAACAACTTTTTTACTGTTATTTTTTGTATCACATTAAATGCTTTCAAAAGCTTAGACTTAAATTTAAATTTTGAGCTCAAAATTTGAATCGTTGGGCGTGGTTAAGTAGCGCAAACTCAACTGTGTTCAGGAGGTGAAATTTGAACCCTTCCGGGATACAGTTCAGTTTTTCCCGACCTTCGATGCTCGTCGACTAGGCAGCAACTACTACCCACTAAACGTAAAATAAACGAGAGAGGGATGACAAAATTTTAAAATAAATTATTCATTATAGACATGAGCAACTTCTCTGCTCAAAATAAAAAGAAACAATTTGATGCACGCACGTAGTACGTATGAATGAAGGTTGAATGAATGATGACACGTAGAAAATGGTACACACATGATTTTCTTGCGGAATCACAAAAACTGCCCGAAAAAGCGCCCACCAGCAAAGATGCAGGCCTCACACCTCCGGCGGAGGGAATGTCGAACATTAGCAAATACCCCGGGCATCTCCCGGATTTTGCCTGCTGCGACGGCAATCCTCGCAACCAGGACCTCGTCGGAGTCGACAGGGCTTGCGTAAACAAGACTCTTCATATGGCCCCAGAGGAAGAAGTCTAGGCAGGAGAGGTCAGGCGAGCGTGTCGGCCAATTTACTGGACTACCCCGCCTAATCCATCGCCCTGGATATGCTGTATCCAATGCACATCGCACAGCTACGCTGAAATGTGCAGGCGCTCTGTCATGTGTGAACCACATATGAGCCTTTATGTTGGCTGGAACACTTTGCAGTAGAACTTTACATCCTTACATCCCAAAAGACCATATAGTTAAATCCTTGTACTAACTTTGATGCAAATCGGGTGATTTGCATAATCGGGTACTTGGGGGAGAAATTGTCATGTCTGTTATGAATAACTTTTTTATTTAATTTTGTCATCCCTCTCTTGTTTATTTTACGTTTAGTGGGTAGTAGCTGCTGCCTAGTCTACGACCGAGCATCGAAGGGTCGTGGGAAAAACTGAACTGTATCCAGGGAAGAAGCGGAGTTAAATTTCACCTCCTGAACACAGTTGAGTTTGCGCTACTTAACACGCCTAACGATTCAAATTTGAGCTCAAAAATTTAAATTTGTCTAAGCTTTTGAAAGCATTTAATGTGATACAAAAACAGTTAAAAAAGTTGTTCGTTACTCCAAAGTCTAAGGGGCCCCTATCGACATTTTTAGCTATACCTTTAAAATTTATTTTCAAGAAAATATTGACAAAAAAATATTAGCGAAACCGCAACTCGACC
>BMAV01021867.1:31541-77599 GCA_019973955.1 Trichonephila inaurata madagascariensis | reverse complement strand
ACAAAGTCGGATTCAATAAGGAGTCGACTCACTTCTAGCCTAGATGTAAGCTGCCTCACGGCATGGCATGCAGTAATAAAGTACCTTGATGATCTCCTGCGGTATTTCTTGCCAAATTTGCTCCAATTGTCGGGCCAGGTCATTAACATTCCCTGGTAGATGCAATCGTCTTCCAATCATATCCCAGACAGGTCCGATTGCAAAGATATCTGGTGATCTGACTGGCCAAGGAAGAGAGAAAGCTGTAAGACAGTTGATAGCAACACGTGCCGTATGTGATCTGGCATTATCTTGCTGAAAAATAAGGCCATGGTACTGCAAAAGGAAACGAAGCAAAACAGTCCTCAGAATGTCGTCAACGTACCGCTGTTCTGTAAATGTGCCTCTAATGACGACCAAAGGGGTCCGTCTGTCAAAAGAAATGGCACCCCAGACCATAACTCCTGGTTGAGGGCCTGCATTGCGTGTAATAGTGAAAGCCGAATGGGCACGCTGCCCTGGGCGCCTCCAGACACTTCTTTGATGATCGTCAGGACACAGTTGCAAGCGGGACTCGTCTCTAAACTCTATACGTCTCCAGTCAGCTTGATTCCAGCCTGATTGAGCCAAGAACCACTGTAATCTGTCTCGACGGTGTGCAGGAGTGAGTGGTAAGTGGCGTAGTGGTCGGTACGAGGGTAAATTTCGCTCTATCAGCCGTCTGTGAATGGTCATGGTGGTCACACGTGTGAGGGTCGCACGTCTGATGGTTGATAATGATGAATCAGGGGCTATGACAGCTGATTTGACAATCAATCTCTTCTCCCGATCTGCTGTGGCCCTACGTCGACCGCAGTCAACATTGCGCTGAAATCTGCCATTGTTCACCTATTCTTGCCAGCATCTTCTAATGGCCGCATCGCTTCGAACCATATGACGAGCGATTCTCCGATTTACTCAACCTCCCTCTTTCAGTGATACGACCTCTTTCAAACTCTAACAGTTGCTCGTAATGAGCTCGAATCCTGCGGCGAGGCATTTTTTCATTTGTTCAAAGATATCCTAAATCGCAATGCAACAGAAATTTCGATCATCAGATTGAGAATTGATTCTTATAGACACCTGCTGAGTGCATAGTTCCGATGCGCTGTAGTTTCCACTGTTCATTAATTGGACATCAAATTTTAATCATTTGCATGTTCAGTATAAATGGCTAAATGGCTTTGTATACGAAATTTCATTACAATCGGGCAACTCCTTTTTGGTTCGTCTTTTTTTTTTTTTTGTTGTTGTTGTTGTTTTAGAGTGTATTATTCCTTAACGAATGTGTCTGGTAGACGTGAACCAAGTCTGATCTAAACTCAACGAAATAATGCTTCACGCATTTTAATCAATCCTCCTATGGACACTAAGTGCTAAAAATAGAATAAATATTTTAATCAGAAATTCCCAATGTTTCAGAAATTTTGACCATCAGATTGAGAATCATTTTTTATAGACACATGCTGAGTGCACAGTTCCGATGCACTGTAGCTCCCGCTATTAATTCATTGGACACCAAATTTTAATCATTTGCATGCTCGGTACAAATGTCTTTGCAGACGAAATTTCATTATAATCGGGCCATTCCTTCTTGGTGAGCCGTTTTGTTTTTGTTATAGAGTTTATATAGATAGGATGACAATCTTGTTATAAAATTCACAAAATAATTTTTACAAACAATAAAAATAATTATGTAAAAAGGAGCCAAGTGCTCTGTTAAAATTCTATGAAACACGATTTCTTTTTTAAGTAGATAGACTTTTAGTACATTGTATGCGGTAAAACTCTATTGATTATTTTTTTACCGTGATATTTTTAATTAGTCGAAACATTTATAATGATATTATCCGATTTCATTTAAAAACTACAAGAAAAAATTCGGAAGTAATTTCTTTCGGTTAGTTTGTTGTCGTACCGGACGGTTGGATTTTCAAACACAACTTTCAAAGAATGACTTGTTCGCTATAGTGTCACACACATATCAGCACGTCAAGTTTGGGAACGACTCTTCGGAGCCCTCAGTATAATTAGTAGGTAGATCCATGCATTAAATTTATATAAACTTGGCAATTAGGCATTTATCTATAATAAAATAATGCATTCTCTTTACCCAGTTATATTAAAGTTAAAGAAACATCTATCAATCAAATGCCAACCAAATGCCAAGCACTATGTTCTTGTAGTGTTGCTTGAAACTAAGTTCACACGCAGTGATTTGCTTAGAATGAAAAAAAAGGGGAAACGTAAGCCATTGAAATATACAAGAACAAAATTAAATAGTAATTTGGTTCTATACGACAGACAAGTCTTCCTTTGCAATTGCTCTGAAAATTTGGGACAAGCAGTTTTTGTGTGAAATTGTGCTGAGTTTTAAAGCGGCAAAAATATATTTTAACCCTTAAGTTGTTGAGTTTTCACCGTTTAAATTCTCCACCAGCTCTATTTCGCTTCCTCCAAAGCGCTCTTTTTTTTAAATATGTATTAAAGAAAGCGTTCACAAACGTGAGTTTGGTATAGTTGTTTTTATTTAACCCTGCAATACATAAAAAATGAAAATAATAAATCAAGCCTTTCGAAAGCCTGAGATTGGCGCCATTTCACTCCTAAAAATGAAGTACTAATTCCCGAGAAATGTTGTATTAGAGTCTCTATCATTCAGTCTAGTTCTAACGTTTATTAGTAAAGGAAACAACTATCTTAGAACGCGATTCACACGTTTGTGTAACGTTTGAAACAATGAAAAATACCGATAAACGTGTGCAGCGCGTCCGTAACGTTGAGGGATAGATTAAAATAAACGTGCTCATTACGTCCGTGGCGCCCTAAAAGTTAAAAAAGGAATGGGCTCAATTCATGCGATGTCATAATGTACATGATGATAACCACGTATTTTTAGCCAATAAGTTCAAATTCTCAAGTGAAGTCATAGTCACTTAATAAAAGCAAACATGTGTTTCCAGCTAATCAGTTCCTGCGCTTAGTTGTTGCCAACTTTTGATCTTTTCAGAAATTTTCTCTTAAAATTTACACATTTTTCATAGGTTACAAAATGCGTATAAGCTTATAAAATGCATTTTATTTAAAAATACATGCATGTAATAAGATTTCTTTAATTTAAAAATATTTTGAAAAAATTCATTTTTTTTATAACATTTGAAAATTTTTACCCAAAATTAAAAAAATTAAAAAAAAATTTATTTTGAAGTTCAAATCGTTTTACAAATAGAACAACAAGTGCAATTAATTTAACGTCTGTTTTGAATTCAATAGAGAACATGTGCTTGTCTTTATCATGCAACAGTCATGAATTGAGCCCATTAAATTTTTTATTTGCCTATAGTTCTCTTATAGTGTTCTTCCTTAAATTTTTTTGGCAAATGTTTAGACACGATCATTTTACATCATTTTCCAAATGCAAGTTAATGCAAGGAAAGAAAATGCTAAAGATGACTTACATATCGGACAAATCACTACTCGAGTTCTTTATTCCTATTGTGGGAAAATGTTTCGAATTTATGCTTAATTTTTAGAATTAAAATAAAAACTGTTGATGAGTCTTATGGGTGAAGAAACATATACCTTTTTAATATAAATACTTTGATTAAAAAATAAATGTCTGGTTTTTAGATTAATAAACTTGATGAAAATTATTCATAGAAAGCATTTAATTGAACCAGAACATCATACACATTCAAAAAATCGATTTCTCGATTTAAGTATTTGAAAATAGTGCATATTTTTCTGAATCTAAAAATGTATAACACTTATATGCTTGTTGATAAAATAATCGGAAATATGAATAAAGTAAATGACAAACATGCAAACAAACGATTACAAATATTTAGCTTTTTTCACTTTTTCTCCAAAGCATGATGCTTTGTTTTTAGGTACACTTTTTTTTTAAAAAAAAACTATTACCTTATATAGTTCCAAACTTGTTATACTTCTATACAAGATACCTGTGCATATAGTGAAACTGTTTTTTTAGTTGAAGTAGTATATAGTTTTTTTTTAAAAAAAATACTTCTATGTATAAAAAAGTGGAAAAATAAATAAAAACTTTCAAAATTACAAAGCTTTATAATTTTTTTAAAGGAAACAATCTTAATATTTTTCGAAAAAATTGTTTCACTATATTATGCTTATTGTTTTATACATGTGAAATAATATTTCACATATTTAAGAGATACTTATTCAAAAAAAAAAGGCACCTAAAAATAAGCACATGTATTATGAGACCTCAAAAATTATGTCCAACTTATATGAATTAAACAGAAAAACACATGTATCTAAAAATTATTTTTGCATTTATGCAGAATGATTAAAATATCCTTATTAAATCACAAAAAAGATCTACGCTCTATTGGAAATTTTTAAAGATATATGACCCATGAACAAAGAGTCTTATTTTTGGTATTTTAATCTTTTGAACATGTTCTGTTATCCTTAAACAGTTCTTATTTTTAGTAATCTATGATTATAATATATTCATGTTAATAATAATTAAATAAAATACCAAATATGTGAAAAAATACTGGCATTTTTTATTTGTAATCGAAAGAAAAATGTCATACAAATTGCTCCATTAAAGGATTCGTGACTACATAAGACCTAATGGTATATAATAATTTTCAACCTCTAGTTAATGGAATAGTTTTCATTACGTAAAGGGATGAAAAAAATGCTAAAAACGGCTGATGTTTCCAATTTCTTAAAAGCAAATATATTAAAATTTTAAAAAAATGTCCTCTTTTTTGTACTCTCTTTATCATACGTCAAGTTTATGACTTTATTTCAAAGATTATAAGCTAAATGACAGATCAATATTTATTCATTTTTGTAAGTGCATTAAGAAAAGAAGTAATCTTTTTTTGCTTATCTAAAAGTTGACAGTACATACATCACAGTGTCAGGATGAAGAATTGGTTAGATTTTATAAAAAATGCAAAAAATCATTTAGTATGCGTTTTATAAAAATTAAAATCACTGTGTTTTCATATCAGATTCTTCATGAATAATTTCATATTTGCAAGAATGTGCCTGTTTAAATAATTATTGAAAGGAACATTTGAACTGAAGTGTATACATTTATTGATAAAAAAAAGTTACATTTTTATATTTGTGTATGAAAAATATCTTTCAAATTTTCACCTAAATCTTTTTAATTAAAAATAAAAATGTAGCTTTTGAATAATTTTTTAAAGCTTATTGATAAAAAAAAATATGTTAATATTTAAATATTCTTTAATTTTTAAATGTTGTAGTGTCATCATATAGTGCATAGAGTTATGTTTTTTTTTGCCATTGATTTTTAGCTTAACTTATTTATTTCGTATTTTTGTCTTGAAGTTTTAACGTTTTCAAAAAATTTAGAATCTGAGCTTGTTTTTTTACCACACAATTAAATGAAAGATCTGTAATTTACTAAAAATTAGTAACATTTTAACTTCTTTATGTATAACTGATATTTAGCAATAACAGGAGGTTTTCAAGGTGGTATTATTTACTTCTTTACCTTTTCTTAGAGCAGTGCTTCTCAAAGTTTCAATATTCGCGACCCAATATTTAATCATAATTTTCATCACGCCCCCCTTCATGCAATAACAATGTATTGAATTCAATAATACTAAACTTTGACGCTAAAACTACGATACGATTTTTACCTCTGATGTGCCACTAACGCATATAAACGTCTCGCTCAGTCACAGGGTTAATTTCAAAGGACGTATATATACGTCTTTCTGAAATACGATATTTTCTGTGCACTGCCATTCATAAAATTATTTAGTAGACTTTGGAACGCAACAAAAAGGCCTTGACAGTGTTTGAAAAGGATTTACTTATTTCGGAGGATTAGCTTATTTATTCATTTTCTCTCCCATCCTCCCCAATGCATCACATACGCGCTCCTACTGAAAACGGTTGGTATTGGGAAGCGAATCGCAAAACTTTTAATAAGCAGTTAAGGGATTAATTATAAACCATAAAAAAATTATCAAGAAAGGTGTTAAATTTTGTATATAATTTTATATATGACAATCCCATGGGGTCACTGTTCTTAACTTAATATTGTTCTTATCTGAACTTGGTCTTATCTTAATATTCTTAGATTAATTATTAAATACAATATATAGCACTGGTACATTTATACGTGTAATATATCAGTGTAAATGAGCATTTTATTTTTTATTACGTCAGAATGTATTTTGTTTTCTTTCAGTAAATTAACAAATTTTTTAATTCTTTTATTTTCGAATTTTCAATATGCTTGTGCCCCAGTAGAGTTGTCACGCCCCCAAGGGGCGCGCCCCACAGTTTGAGAAACACTGTCTTAGGGTGTCTAGGAAAAAGAAGCCCAGTCTTCATGATGCTTCTTATTTATTACAGAACCTGAAAGCAGTGATGCGCTAATAAATGATTCTTCAGATGAAGATGTCACAGCAAATTACCTGCTGGAATTTTCGTTAGATTCTTAAAATAACGATCAAGAGAATGAACGAGACAGAAAGTGCAGTAGTTCATGTTCAGAAAATAGAGTATTTCCTATCTCAGGCTGCAGTTCTTTAAAAAACCTTCCATCGAAACCTCACTTAAAACGCATGAAGTGTAATGAATTTTTAGTATTAATGAAAAGAAAAACTGTTTCTTTGAACATCATCAAATTAAGTTTATGTGTTAAATAAGTAAATAAATTTTAAAAAATTAATTATCTTTAAAAATAAATATTTAATGCTGTGTAAAATATTCGCGTTCTCTGCTTATTTAGTATTTTAATTAATTAGCTCTAACGGATTATATTTCTCATTGTTCATTTTATTTATGTAAAAATCCCTTAATTTTCAATGTAGGGACTCAAAAATAATATGATACGAAAAAAATTGCAGTAAATCATAATGCTGTAGATGTGTGTGAAGGGTTAATTATTTTTAAATCTCACACAAAATTGAATCCTTAAAAATTACTTTTAACGACAATTTTTAATCGAGATGAATTATTTGTATTGAAAAAGCTATTTAAACTTTAGAAAAGAAACACTCACTGTTTCATACAAAAATAAACTTCTTACTTAACTCAAATAATTATAAAACCAACATTGTTAAGCTTTTATTACTTTTTTCTTAGAATGTCAAAAATATATTATTTTTTTATGCATTAAAAATTGCTTAAAGAAATAATTATAATTCAAAATATTCAGTTTACTTTCGTTTATAAATTATTCAAAAGCAGTTTCAATTTTTAGTCTTTATACTGTCATTTTTATGAATTTTACATAGCCTTCCATCCGTTAAAAGTATCTATCATAATTCGCGTAACAAAAGATTTTTCCGCAGAAATTTTCTTTTCCTTTTAAACTTCAAAATTCTTTCGGCTGGGGGACAAATGACAATACGTTAAAAAGAAATGTGCCACGAGTAATAGCAGAAACATGATGCAAAAAGGAAACGTGTGTCTTGGAAGCGAAAAATTCTCTTTGTTGTTTAACTATAACTTTCCAGTCACGATTTGTGGTAAAAAGACGTGATGCTTCCCAATCAGAAATAATTTCCGCTGTGGCAAATGAATGTTTTGCACAGAATTTTGATGTCTTATCCGTTCTCTATGTAACGGAAAAGGAATTCACTAGTTTGTCATTTCGAAGTTATTTTCTTAAATCAATTTAAGGAATGTAGTAGTGAGAGAAAGAAAGAGAGATTAGATCTTGTAGCGTTTTATTTTAATTTTTTGTCTTATTTCAGTTGCTTGAAAGGTTTTATGACGAGATTTCATTCTTTATATTGGGAGTGAAGAAAAAAACATAAATAATTGAATATTCTCTAGTCGTTGAAATTAAATTTAAACCTTTATTATTCTCGCTCTTTAAAATAAATTGGTTTTATTTTTAGACGAAGAAAAATATTTTAGTTTAAAAAGACGATTTTTTTTCTTCTACGGTATAATGGTTTAGCATTTTGACTGAGGGAAAAATTTTCCTCCATTTAAAAAAATGGTGACTGTAGTACTTGTTCTTGTTCCACCTGATTTCTATTGCTTCAGATTCAGGCACACGAAAATCATCATGATAAGGGGCTAGATATATGCCTTTCGTTGGCCGTAGCCTTGAGCACCATACAGGTGAGAGTACGACTTAGCTCGGTTTGATCCCAATTTCGAGGGAAAACACCCTGAGGAGTCAGTGGCATTCCACCTCTCTTTCCCTTCCACCAACCTCAAGAGGACTTGAGGCTCGTAGGCTATTTAGAGTACCCCCATGCCGCAAAGGCACTTCCCTTTTACAAACATCCATGCCTTCGCCAGGATTCGAACGCAGGCCCTACGGTACAGCATTCAGCGTCGCTAACCAATATGCTGAATGGGCGACGTTGTAGTATTTAATTATATTGGGTATAAGAGAAAGTTCTGTTGTCATTAAACACATGCATTCGTATGTGCTGTCGATCCTTACCAGGAAGTCGGATTCAACTGAAACTGTGGTTTAAGGTATCCGACTACGTTCTGGACTGGTGATTTTATAAAAGCATAAGTGGAGAGTATTTATGATATTTGGTGTCACTTAGATTAGAAAAATGTTTATAAAATTGTTTTAAGAATATTATTACAATAAAAATTATTTAAGTACAATATTTTGACAAAAATTAACATGTGATGACCTTTTCAAAATGTTCTCCTTTTGTGAGAAAATAGCTTCTATTATAATTATATTTTTGCCTGTATGTAGCTCACACCTCTGTGCGAGACTGAACAAATTTTTTGAAATATATAATAATTTAGAAATGGGTTTATCCATGTTTTACACACGACAACAGAGGGGAGAAATTTTTAAAAAGAAAAAACGCCGGTAATTATTTTAAATGATTTAGCCAACTCTGAAAATAATGTGAATTTTTTCAAGAAATCATGGTTGTGCCTCTGTACAAAGGACTGAGGCAATGATACAGGCAAAATATTATCAATAGAAGCATTTTCACAAAAAACATATTGAAAAGGTTATTCTAAGTTACACTTTGCCGAAATATTGTATTTAAATAATTTTTGTCAAATGATCGCAAAACAATTTTATGCATATTCTATCTAATTGACGCAAATATCAAAATATCCCTTTTATGCGCTTTTAAAATCACGGTTCGGCAGCCAGTCGGATACCTTAATACTACAGATAAAATCACCATGGCGTCAAATCGGATGAAGATGGAGGTCATGCAGAAATATTTTTTATCGTGAGGCCCTTTGCGGAAAATCCATTGGTCGAGTAGAGTGATGCTCAACCAATCGCCTACTGAGAGAGATACCAGTGAGGCGGTGCACCATCTTGCCGCCAAATGAAGCTATCTGGTTTACTTTCTTTCTTTTAAAGGAATCGACATAATTGTAAGGCATCAAGATAGGCAAAACACTTTGTGTTTACTATTCACCATTTTTCTACTAGCGCGCTAATCGGTGGGGTAGGGGAAAAATTAACACATGTTTCACGCGCATGCGCACACATGCCAGCAAACAAAACTGTTTCAGTTGGTCTTTCATTCGATGTATGAGTTATACTAATAAGATAGATGTAATAAATTTTATAAAGCTTTTAAACTCCGATATTCATTTATAAACACCCTGTACTGCCCTTCATTTGGACACCTGATTATGTTTTTTCCTTTATATTTTTCCTTGTATTTGATTGTAGAAAAAAAGATAGTAATGTAAAATGTTTAATAAGCCTTTATTAAATAAATTTATTTAATTGTAAAAATAATAAAATATATTGGGAAAAAAAAAGAAAAAAAGGAAATCGATCACATTACTCGAACCCTGACCTACCGTGCGAAACGCAATGCGCGATCATCTAAGCCAGTGCTCCGCAACCTTTTTATCGCCGCGAACCGGTCAACGTATGTTAATTTTACCTTGACCCGCTGAGGATGTTGATTGTTTACTATTTTAGACTGTTCTGATTTAATTTTAATTTATTGTATTTATTTAATCGTGACTTCTGAATAAAATATAGCTTCACACAAAAATATAAGGTGATTTAACAAGGAATATTAAATGATTTGCACATAAAAAGTAGCCCAAACCTACCACAGTAAATAAAAGAAATAATTTAATGTTTCTTGTGCGGACCGGTCCGCGGACCGAGGGTTGCGGAACACTGATCTAAGCCACTGCATCTCGAGTTAGAATTAAAGTACTGGCTAACTAAAGTGAACGGATCTATTTTAGAAAACTTTTTCTTCTGAAATGATACCCACGACAGTAAGTTGTTAAATAAAACAGAAGGGAAAGTTTCGAAATCGAATTACAGGAATGTTCTCCATATCAAAAGAAATTAATAATTCAGCGTCAATGATTGTTAGTTTCTGTGAAAATTTATCGACAAGTTGTTATGTTTCAAATTAGACTCGCATATACATTAAATCAGTACTTGAAAGTTCTATTTTATTCTTGAAGTTTGAAAGTGGATACAATTGGGATGACTGTAACTTGTGTGTGTCTCTCATAATTAAGAGTTGTTTTCGAATACAACTGTAGATTTGGAGTGTGGTCTAAATTAATTTCCATCTCCTGTTCCTTATTTTAATTTGATTACAAATCTATCTTCGTGAAGGGAGAGGTTACATTTGCTATTAGATTTGTGAGCGATCGAGGCAGATGTGTAAATTAAGTATAAAACTAGTAGCACGTCAAGGGGTATGATTTCTGTATAAAGTTCAAATTGGGATGGATACCTATTTATGAATTCAATTATTAGTTCTCTCTAATTTCACATATTTATGATTATTAGTATGATACACCTTTCAATCTCTCATTGAAGTAGATTCACGGCTTATATATATATATATATATATGAAAGAAATTTATATAATATATCAGAAACAAGAAATAATAGATAATGAACATAACAAGAAATAACGTAACAAAAATATAAAAGCTAAACATGAAGATCGAATTTATAGAAAAATACAAAAAAGGAACTACAAAAAAGAACCTAGCAAGTCAGAAAGAAATTTCTGACTTAAGAACGGAAAAGTGGGGTTAAACAAGTTTGAAGGCGCCAACCTTCCCAATTTGTAACTCGGTAAGGAAAACCAAATAAAATAAACAAAAATTCAAAGTATATAAAAACTCACAGAAAGTATGAAAAAACCACTGACTACTATTCTGCAACAAATTCTCCCAAAATCTTAAAGCAGAAAAATCCTAAGACAATTACGTAGGAAAAGTATTTTTCAAAAAAGAATTTAACAAAATTTCTTTACTCACTGAGCTTTTTCCAAGAGGAAATTAATGAAGAGCAATTAAACACCGAGTTAGAAAACCTGAGTATACATAATCGTATCTTTTGAACTACCTTTTAAATTAGCCAGCAAAGATAAAATTAAGAGAGATAAATAAAATTTTGGGGGTTTAAAATTTGGGTTGATTGTAAAAAAATGTAAATTTTGTCTCTAATTTGTTCTTTGCAAAAATGTGGGAAAAGATGAAACGTGGGAAGTTTTAGATATAATCTTCACAGCAAGCCCACTAACATGCGGGGACTTTGAAATCCATTGTGTGGTGGTTTTGGGAATTTAGAAGTAGCAAGACGATTAATGTATTTGGTGAAATGTTCTAAGAAGTTAAAAGAATAT
Source organism: Trichonephila inaurata madagascariensis (assembly GCA_019973955.1). NCBI lineage: Eukaryota > Metazoa > Arthropoda > Arachnida > Araneae > Nephilidae > Trichonephila > Trichonephila inaurata. Next base: position 65,963 of record BMAV01021867.1, on the reverse strand, counting down.
ATGTACTAGTATACCAAATTTTAAGAAAATTTTTAAGATTGTGGTATTATATCTAGAAGTCCTGGAAAGATTTTAATAAAATTTTGTATGCATATAGGAATGATATTATGCGAAACAAAGAAAAACAAGTAATACAAAAATTTTTTTTTGTGTTATTTTTACCAACCTTCCGATGCTCTAAACTAGGGTAGGTAAATTTATTATTATACAACACATGATGTCTTAAGGGGAATCGGAGGGGACGTGAGATTGTGGGGAGAAGGGGCTAAAAAAGCCTTCCCCGCTAATAGACTTGAGAAACCGGTTTTTTTAGGGTTGCCGGGGGAAGCAGAAGGAAAACGTGGGCTGGGTGTAAGGGGGTTTTTTTTAGATGTGCTTGTAAATAAATTTATATATTTATATTCTAGCCGACTTGAGTTTTGATCCAATACGTAAAACCACATGTTCTGTATGTAAAATGATTCCTAATGATAAGACTAAGTTGTTTATGCTAAAAATAATGTTATAAGTAGTAAAGCTAAAACAATAAAATTAAAAATACTGCAAAATTTTTTTGCGTATCTCTATGGGAATTATATCTTTAAAACAAGACGCCCAGGTATTCTTGAAAAATTTTATTAGCTCTAAAAAGATATGTTTCTACTTATTTATACAAACATTTGGATATTATTTAAAATCATAGCGAAAAATTATTTTTAAATGACATTTTTATTAATTGTAAAAATTTTTTTAACGCATGGGGAATAAAGCAAAAGTTATTTTCCATTTTAAGAATTATAACATTTTTCATGAAAAATATAATATTTTTATAATCTGAATATGCAGCTGAGAAATAGTATAAAATGCTTTGTTTTTTCCCAAGTCTCATAAGAGGGCAACATTTGTTCAATATGAGTACTAATCCCATGAGTGCAAATGCTGCAAAGCATTTGTTCAGTTCCCATGGGATTTATTTTTCTTTCAGTGAAGTAATAGTTACGGTACTGCATTTAAATTTAGATACAAAAACAGAAAATTACTATTTTTATTTTTTCAAGTTTTTATTCAAGTGGGGTAATTATTTATTTCTAATATAGTAAGTTTGTAACAGAAAAAAAATTGTTTTACAAATGATATATTTATCAAAAATTAAGTAGTTATCTGTTTTATCCGTTACAAAACATATTTTTTTTAATAAGGTTTCTTTTTGATTGAAAATATTTATTAAAAAAAAGTGTACCTAAAGCTTTTGAAGAGCTAGCATAAATACACTTATGGACAAAGAAATTAGCGCACCAAGAAATAATTGCGGGGTTGTAACAAAACTTGGAATAAAGGTATGTGCCAGGGAGATATGCAAATGATTAGAAATACAGCGTGATTGCGCATTACTTATAGCCGGTAGAGTGCGTTTTACGTCGTTCATCGTGGAGTATAAAACAAGCAACCAAAGCTTGTTTGAGTGTGCTGAATCGTTTACAAAGCAAGAGCTGACGTAGACATGCCATTACGACGTTTTCGAAGACAATATGAGCAGCTGTCGCAGTTAGAGAGGGGGAGAATCAAAAGCATGGTGGAAGCTGGGTCGTCAGCTAGGCTAGTAGATCATCAATTAGGCCACTCTGATTGTGTTGTGACTAGGTGTTGTGACCAGTGGATCTGAGAAATGTCATTTACACGAAGACCAGGCTCAGGACACCCTCGACAGGCCAGTAGTCGAGAAGACCGCCACATCGTAAGAAATGAAGGCGTACAGCCAACTGCTTCATCGGCTGCCATTCAGGCACAGGTAGCACCTTCACTAGGGGCCCCTGTGTCTTCTCGAACCATACGGAGGCGTCTGGCTGAAGGACATTTGAGATCGCGGCTCGCATGTACTGTCCTTGACGCCCACCCATCGACGTCTCCGTTTGGAATGGTGCCGCGCACGAGGAAACTGGACTTCAGAGGAATGGAACCAGGCGATATTTAGCAACGAATCCAGATTCAATCTCAGCAGTGATGACAATCGTGTTCGTGTGTGGAGACCCCGTGGTGAACGCCTAAATCCTGCCTTTGCTTTACAGCGACACACCACTCCCACAGCTAGTGTGATGGTGTGGGGTGCCATTGCCTACAATACAGAGTCACCGCTAGTATTCATCCGTGGCACTTTGATAACGCAGTGTGAGACATAGCCATCCTGTGGACATTTATCCATGTTCAGCCGGTGGTTCCAAGGCGTAAGCTAGAGGTGTGGGATTATCAAAATGATGAGACATAATTCTATCACAACTTTTATTATAACTTATACTTAAGTTCTAATTTGACAATTATTAATTAGAGTAGTAGAGTCGAGCCCAAATTAAATCACGTATTTAAGTCAGATCACGCAATTAGATCCCTATCCTACTCATCCTAAACAATCCTGGTATCTAATTACTTATATCTAATATTACCTTTTCCAGTTCAGGTCCCTTTGACCTAGAGAATATAATCTATAACTTTTATCTATGAAGACTTTTTGGATCCGGGTAATGCAGCTAATTCTTGACTGCTTATTCTTGGTCCGCAAGATTTCACATACTAAGCTTTGTCACGCTATTGATCAGAATGATTCCACACTACAACCTCTGGAGCCTGCTACGCTTTATTATGTTATGCTTGCTATCTATGCTCTAGGTTTACAACTTCTCCTTTTATATGTAGTATATCTCATTTTTACATATTCGATCCGTTTCTCTTCTTGGTATTGGGTTGGAAAAGGTTTTGCCATTAATCGGCCGTCAAAGAACATAGGAGTTATGTTAATCAGAAAAGACGCGAGAGACGTCACAACCCTCCAAGAAGAAAACGCGATTTACTTAAGGGTTCTCAATGCCCTTAATAAATTACGTGTCTAAATCTCTATTTCTAAATTCTTCGCTTCTTGAGTTTTATTTAAATTTTAATCTTAAATCTTCATTTTAACTTCTTTAATTTTAAATATCTATCTTGACTTTAATTTCATTGAAATTTAATCTTAAATTTTAACTTTTATAATTTTAATATCTATCTTTGACTTTAATTTTCATTGCAATTTAATCTTAAATTTTAACTTTTATAATTTCCAAAAATTTATCTTGACCTTTTAATTTTCATTACTCATCTTAGAATTTTTAATATTCAATTTAATTTTAAACTCGTGACACAATTCTTACTCCAACAACTAGCCAACATTAATGTAATTACTGCTTTAATTTTGTGCCTACTCACCTTTACAATTCGTTACTTAAAAATATTTATACACTTAAAACTACCATTCTGGGTGCGCAGACCCAATCTAACACTTCATGGAGCTGTTACTTCTGCTCCCTTTCTTAGTAACAGCCTGGAAACACTTTTAGTTATACTTTTCAAGATTTTCAGGGTCAGTCTCCCTGAAATGAAACCTTATTGAGTATCTATTTCATAATATTAACTAATTTTACATAAATTATTTATATATCACCATAAATTTTATCTCCATCCCTACATCTGGTTTCAACAAAAACTCCCAATGACAAGTGCAGTGCCGTTATTATTATTACATGCCTTGACTACGCCGCGTTTCCCTGAACCAGATGCCTCATAATACGCAATAATACAACAACATATATACACATATTATACAATTACAACATTTTCAATAAACCATTATAACAAATAACCAAAGGAATTTTCGCATCTCACGAAGTCATACATCGAAGTAAAACAAATGTGTGAATACAAATGTTTTTCTTCCTCGAAAAAATTTTAACAAGTCAAAAGTTCCAAAATTAAACGAACACTCATTGTAGTGTTTGACTTGGCTTATAACTTTTAGCCACCGCCTCGAGACTTCCTCTTTGCACAATTCTTCCGACCACTTGTTGGAAGTAAAAAAAAATGAAACAATACAACCTGATTTTTATATTCGGTCTCCCACGTCTTCACATTCAACGATGAGGTGTCACTTCATTCCTGTTTGTACTGGAATTTCTTGTTGTTTGTAATCTCCTTGTCTTCCCTTTCCTTAAGGTCTTCCTCCCCAACTCGTGTTCTTGGCTGGTCGGTGTTCTTCGTCCTCCGTCGTGGCCTTTAAAATTATACTCTTTTCAAATGGAACTTCAGTTGATTCTCTCGTTTTTCTATCTCTGGAAATAGTACTAGATGACATTTGTCTTTATTATATACCTCATTATTCCCTTGCCACTCTCTTTGTGGTCCACTTGTCCCCTCGATAATTCTGGATCTTTTTAGTACCTTGGTTATTTTTAAACCTTTTTATTTTTTATTTTCGTCCCTACCAACTAGGTAGTGATCTGATCTCAGTGATTTGTTTTATGGGTCCTCTCTTGTATTTCTTTTGTATTGATTTGATTGGTTACCAATCCTTTTATAATCTTAACCTACGTGTTTCCTCAATCGCGGCAGATTTTTTCTTCCCATATTGTGACCTATTTAATCCTTGGTGTACTTTTCCGAAGTACTACAAGTTTCCTGACTCGGGATCTTGGCGTACCTCATTTGGGATACCTGTTCCACCCGGACCTCGTCACCTCCTATGACGATATATTCTTATTTTGATCTGAAATAAAGTAACTGCTAATCTTTTCCTGATTTATTATAATATTGTTAAAGTTCCTAACTTAGGAGACTCTATAGTCCCTCAAATTTTTTGTTTCTTAAATTCTAGCACATACTTTTGTTAAAGGGAAGCTGAACTTTACAGGGTGTGTTTCTACTGTAAAACCCACCTCATTTACCTTTTATTTTTATGTCCTTTTTTCGTCTATTATAATAGAGCTTTTTCCCACCCTCTTGTTTAATTTTCGTACTTTTTAGCTCCAGCTTCTTTAAAGCTTTTCTCGTATATCCTGAATTTTGAATCTAGGAGCTTTCCGCTGTCATAACCAGTTTTTGGAATGGTGTAATCAATTTTCGACCTAAAAATAACTCAGCCGGTGTTTTTCCCGTTGTTTCATTTACCGCCGCATGAATAGCGTGTAAAAGTAAAACTCAATACGTAAGAATTGATCCCAAGTATCATGTTGATCATTAACGCATAATTTGCAATCATTTTGCACTATATCTCGATTAACTCTTTTCCAGTCCGATTTGCTTGTAGGTCGATATGCAACAAGTCTTCACATGCCTTATGCCTAATCTTTCACTCTTAAGTGCTCAAAAATCTCGGATACATAAATTGGGGACTATTAATAATTATTAATTTTTGTTGGAGTCTGCTAACGCGTGATATGGGGTGTTATCAAAAAAATATCCGCCATTATAATGAGAGGTGAGTGCCTTTTAAGAGGTGTATAATTTCAGCCCATTTTGCTGAAATGACGGTTATTACTAAAATATAGCGTGTTACGTGTCTTTTATTCTCGATATATAGGATGGCCGGGCCTACTGGGGCTCCAACGTCACTATTCATCGACAATTCGATAATTGATTTAAACGACCAGCTGGTAACGCGTTTTATAGTTATTAACTTGGCACATATGGCATGGAGACATATTGATCAACAAATTTTCTTACGTACACCAAATGTCCCGAATTTTATGATACGTTTTGAATCTGCCGGACGCAAGTCCACTTCCTTATTGGCTTGTCAAGTAGGCCTCCTTCCTCATTATGCCTCATTCCTTAAAAGATTTTAAATGTATACACGCATTTCTATCTAATGACGTTGCGTGTTTTCTGCATAAAATAACAATCCTTTCACTAAAACGAAATCGTGGGGACCAATTTCACATATCGTTGCATTAACCGTGAGTTAAGAGCCTCCGGTTTTCTAAATATCTATATATGACCCATCTGAGTCATCATTTTCTGTTCCTCTATTAATTGCCCTCATGAAGTAAGTATCACCTCAAATCTCTTGGATTATGGCACAATTAATTTTATCACCAATCTATACTATTCCCATGGTTTCGGTAAAACTCAGTCAGAAGCTACTACTTTTGCTTAATCCTCATTTCCTGGACCCAATAACGTGTAATTTCCTTTTATTTTACTCCTGTGGTATTATCTTCACTCAGTGTATTTTGAATTTTTTAACGATTTCTGATCAAAATCTAGCTATGATATTTTTGATTGCTTATGAAATTCCATAAATCTAGAATACATGGCATTCCAAATCTCTTTCACTTGTTCGACCCAATTTCTTTCGAATTGGTTCGATGTGAATTTCTTAATTTACCTTCCCTATGTTTTGGCATTTCGCACCCTGTGCTGTTGGCTTTTCACCTTTTCGCTCGCGATTTTTTATTTCTGTTTATAGAAAATATTTTCTATATACTTCTTCCGATATAAAAGATTTATCTGCTCTGGTGTCCCAGTATAATGCTTTCAAAATGTGTTATTTAATAATATAGGTACGTGGGAAGTTTTTATGGGTGCTAAGGCCATATTGGAGAAAGTCTAATTGTCTTGTCAGACACCTCTTGGAGGCTGATCATTAACCTACAATATTTAATCGTCCCTTGCGTCCTATCGCCCGATTGAAATTATCACTCGAACCTTATTTCTACGGTCCCCCTTATTGTACTATCATTTCCTACTATTTGAAATGAGTAACCCTTGTTGCTGAATCTTTGATCATTATTATTACCCATTCCCTTCGAACTCCTATTATTTTGGACGGCTATTCTCGTAAAACTCATTTCTTGTAGTTTGGTCGCTACTCCTATTTCCGGAATTCTCCAGTTTCTACTCATTAGCTTCAAAATTAGGGGCATCCTATGCGCATTTTGACCTCGTCTTTCTACATTATGGTTCTGATGTAACCCCTTTTTGTGATTTGTAAGAATATTCTCTTCGAATTTAGCCAGGACTTCTAAAAGTTGTATCGTATTTGTGGATTTCGGACTTCCACGTAGTCCTGTACCTGTGGTTCGAGTCGAACTAAAAATATGATCCACTGGGCCTGCTTGGGACATTCCTAATTCTAAACTTCTCTATTTTTAGTATCGGTAAAACGTGAAATCAGTCGCCTCCCTGATTTCTTCCCCTTTCGTTGTGATGCATAAACTCCGACTGTAGTTCTTTATTTTTGATCGCGGAAAAGCTCTTCTGCTAATTCAGTTTTGAGTTGCGCAAAATCCGTGGCTGTATTTTGCACCAACAACGAACCAAATATCGAATACCAATCTGAGCCCTTCCCGAGATGACTTTATGGCACATGACAGATTACTTGGATTTCCTATAAGGTAATCTGAATATTGTTATCGATGCACTCGATAAACTCAGCAACATTCTCCAACCCTGAAAAGTACATTTCAGGTAGAATTGTATTTCCACCTACATTACCTAACCCAGAATTAAATACGTTCGGGCGCCATTATATTACAACCTTCCCAGGATGACCATGTTCAGTCGGTTCCGCGTAAGCTAGAGGTGTGGGATTATCAAAGTCATGAGACATAATTTTAATACAACTTTTATTAAGAGTAACTTATAATACTTAAGTTCCTAATTTGACAATTATTAATTAGAGGAGAGTCGAGCCCAAATTAAATCACGTATTTAAGTCAGATCACGCAATTAGATCCTCTATCTCAATTATCCTTAAACAATCCTGTTATCTAATTACTTCTATATCTAATATTGGCCTTTTCCAGTTCAGGTCCCTTGACCTAGAGAATATAATCTATAACTTTATCTATGAATAAGATTCTGATCCGCAATGCAGCTAATTCTTGACTGCTTATTCTGGTCCGCAAGATTTCACACACTCAAGCTTTGTCACGCTATTGATCAGAATGATTCCACACTCACAACCTCTCTGAGGTGCCCGTTCGCTTTATTATGCTATGCTTTGCTATCTATGCTCTTCTCTAGGTTTGCTTACCCTCTCCTTATAGTATATATTCATTTATACATATTCGATCCGTTTCTCTCTGGTATTGTTGAAAGGTTTTGCCATTAATCGTGGCCGTCAAAAGAACATAGGAGTTATGTTAATCAGAAAGACAAGAGAGACGTCACAAGTGTACAAGTCCATAACATCTTGCAGCTACATGTATTGTCACTCATGCAACAGCCCCAAGAACCTTTTTCAACACGACAATACTGACCATATGGGCAAGGGTGTCACAAGACTGTTCCCCTACATTGTTACTACCTATTATTTACCTGCCTCCGATCCCCAGATTTTTGTTCCAATCGAGCATATTCGGGGATCTTTGCGACAGCAAGCTGGACATCCCACGAGTTTGGACGAACTAGAGGCAAGGTTTCTGCAAATATGGAACGAAATGTTCCTTAAGACATCATGCAGAACTTTGTATATCCTAAAAGTTCGATAGTATCACATCGTGCATTCGCGCCAGAGGGGGTTCAACAGGCATAAATCCACCATTCCTTTGCATTTTTTTCTGAAATAAATTGTTCTTTTCCTTTGATTTTCGAATCATTTACTTATATCAAAGTAGTCTTCCCGTATGTAAAATTTTGTTTCATTTTTTACGACCTCTTCTTGTGCGTTTTGTTTTTTTTGTCCATGAGTGTATTTTTAAACTTAACGCATGAAATCACAAGTATTGTAATGAAAATTTTTTTAAATTCATTTCCTACTCAATTCAATTCCTCCTGCTGTCATCTGTTGCAGCTAATTGTAACTTCATCTGAAATAACGCAGATTAAATTATAATTTAAGAAATAAAACTTATTAAATGAATTAATATTTTAAAAAACTGTATTAACATCAAATGTCATCGACTACAAATTAAAAAAAAATGTATTTGAAGAGTCGGCGAATAAAAAGTATTGTATTAACGATTGAAAATTTAACAGGATATATATATATATATATATATATATATATATATATAGGAGAGTGTGAAGTAATAGTAGAAGAATTAGAAAATAACTAGTTTTTCACCAAGTTATATATACAAAGAAATCAATTATTGTAAACATATACTTTTAAAATTTATTTGAAAAAACTTCTAAACAAAAAAGCAATATCTTGTATAAATGTTAACGAAATATCTTTTTTTCTTATAAGAAGGAAATAACTGCAAACATTTATGCTGTTAAAATGTCTTTAAAATAACAGGTCTGAAATATTAAACGACGGATTTTCTTTTGTACAAGAAAATTCTGTGAAACTTAAGCCGAGTTGTTTTAACAAAAAAATGATCAAATAATATTCGTACATTTTCGTTAGTGAAAAAAATATTAAATATTTTAACAACCTATGGATTGAGGTATTTTTTAAAGAATATTTTAAAACATATGTAATGGTAGGAAAAAAATGAAGTAAAATAAAGTAGTTTTTGTTCTTTCAAAAATCAAGTTTTCAATTTCTTCGTACATTTGTTCCTTCTTAACAAAATTCTTTTTTTGACATATTTAAAAAAGTAAATTTCCCAAAGAAATTGAAATGATAGTGAATTTGATTTTAAAATCGTTTGCGGTTTCCATAGAGATGAACTACTAAAAAAAAAAAACGGTATTAAAGTTTTTGTTTCACAGATAACGTATTCGTCACTTTATGCTTATGTGTTTTTAAAATCTCTACATGAAAAGTCATTTTGAGACAACACAATATATTTACAACAACAACAATTATTTTATTTCTCAACTATTATTATTTATCAACAACAATTTCATTTTTTACTGTTTCCTTTTGTTTCGTTACAAACTCTTTGCATTTTATTACTTGAAAAGTTTGAATATGATAACGTGCTTGGTATTTTAATCAATGTTAGATATATTTTTAGAACATTTTCACGAACGAGTAATGAAAATGTGGAACAAAATAGTCGTTACTTATTCACTTATAAAACTTTTATTATTATCTAATTAAATATTATCATTAAAACTAAAGAAAACAATTTACACATTAAGTAAATGCCATTAATTATATTATATATTCCTTGCGAGGAGTTTATACCTTATTTTAATTACGTTAAAAATAAGAGGTAATAATTTATAAGAAAATGCAAAAAGGCTTGACATGTTTTCGTTGTGTTGTTTCGTCCAGGACCAGGTGATTTTTCCTGTTAAGCATAACTCCGTTTAAAAATTAAAAAAAAAATCGTTATTGTAATAAAATACGTCGAAATTTATAGTTTATAATTATTTCAAATTCTATAAGTTTCAAATTCAGATCACACCGGTGTGATCTCGGGACTCAGAACGGAAAAAAACGTAATCTCATACATGATGCCATGTTCCCTGAAGTGTTCACGTATGTGTGATCATGATCCTGAAGAGCTTGAAGGTTTCACATTAACTGATATAAAGCTGAAATTATTTCGAACTGATCAGATATTGAATTTATATCTAAATGCCGTGTTTGATTTAATGGTGAAATTGTACTTAAGTTTTAACGAAGTATTTTTGATTTTCTTTTGATGATATAAAGAGATATTAATAGAATAATTTAATTATATCCGTTTCTTTTGATAATAACCAAGAAACTAATAACAAAAATAAGTACTCAAGTAAAATAGGAAAATCTATTGTTAACTTTATTGTAATGATTTTCATTTTCAGTGTTCTTTTTCAATTCCTACTATTAGCTCACAATCTCTATATATTTATTTATTTATTTATCTTGGTGGAATTTTCAATCGTTAATAAAAACATTTTAAAGCGTTCCAATGAGCTGAAATTTAATATACATGTTTATTTTAGATGACAATACAATATTTAATTATAATTAATAAAAATTAATTGATTAAAACAAATTATTTAAAGAATTACAAATAAAAGCCACGTTGGCCTCTTTTTTGGCGAATTAGCGCCCCCTTTTGGCGACTTGTATCAAAACTTGAAAAGGTTTTTCTCACGTTTTAAAGCATTCAGTTGAACTGAAATTTTTATACAGATTTCTTTTGGGTACAATACGATACTTTTTAAAGATAATAATAAAAAAATTTAACCCACTTAAGGGGATTCTGTCCTATGCAATACAAATTTTTATTAATTGTAATATTTTAAAAAAAAGTAGCTAAAAATAAAAAATTTTTTTTTTTCCAAGGGAATTACTAATTTTTTTTTATATTACTTGTTTACAACCTATTATTATATTAATCCTTCTTTATTTCTTCTACTATTTTTCTTAGTTAACATTTTCTTCTTACTTTTTCAATGTGCAAATAAATATTTTTTGATTTATGACACTTCTATTTTAGGTTATTTAGATAGTGAAATGTATTTTCATTGTAAAAAGAATAGGCAAAGACTTTTAATCTCATATACGATTTTCTATTTTAAGAAGAAATCCATTTGGAATGTTGTGAAGTATTATTCAATCAATATCCACTACTATTTCCAGCTATTATTTTTTTCTAAATATTTTCTAATGCATGGTTTCCTCTGCTGGAATCTAATTTATTTATTCTTTCATCCATTCCTTGTAAGCTTCAAAATTACTCTTCAAATCAGTAGACTGAATTTTATGAATTAAAACTTCATATAAAGATTAATTTCTTCTGAAAGAGAGAACGTGTTCATCAGAATTGATTAAAAACAGTTTAGATGAGCAAAAAGTAGCAGAATAAGATCTTCAGTATTCATCGTTCAGCTTTTTTTCTGCATGATTAACCTCTTTGGTGTCAGTCATAGGGACATTTATTCCTTGTGATGGATATTTCAGCTACATCCGGACAATCATATAATCAATGAAACTTTGTCTTTTTATATTTATAGGATACAATGAAAGTCGTTTCATGAATCAATGGGCTGTAAGATGAAACTGAAAACACAACGTAGGTGTTTTTTTTTAATAAAATAATTTTTTCCCCCTAAAACTTTTTGGCGTTTATAGGAAAAGGGTATTATATTCTTTAGTTTTTTATCTTCAGTAATTTTGAGGTATATTGAAACTACACGCTGCACAGTGGAACAAATACGCTCAAAGATATAAAGGGATTTCAGGATACCTCATATATTATTTAGTTAGAATACTAACTTAAGAGACTAAATTTAACCGTGATTTTAAAAAGGGGATAAATGGGTAATTTTATGTTTTTGGTCACTTTGATTAGAATAATGTTAAAAAGTTTTGGAATTTTTACAAAAAAAAAAATTTAAATAAAATATTTCGGCAAAAAAAATTAACTTAAAAAAACCTTTTTTTAAAATGTTCTCCTTTGGGGTGTTCATTATAATAATATTTTCCTGTTTTAGCTAGATCTCTTGGAACTCAGCTATGAATTTTGAAAAATTCACATTATTTTCTGAGTTAACGCCATTTGAAATAATTATCGGCGTTTTTTCTTAAAATTTCTCCCCTCTGTGTCGTAAAACATGGATAAACCCACTTCTAAGTTATATATTTCAAAAATTCTAGTTGATCCTCTGTACAGAGGTCTGAACTATATACAGGCAAAATATTATAATAGAAGCATTTTTCACAAAAGGAGAATATTTTGAAAATGGGTCATTCTATGTTCCTTTTTTGTCAAAATATGGTACTTAAATAATTTTTTATTGTAATACTATTCGTAAAACAATTTTATATACATGTTCTAATCTAAGTGTCACTAAAGTGTCACAGTTTTATATGTTTTTGGAAAATCACGGTTCCGAACGTAGTCGGATATCTTTACTAGTTGAGAGAGAGACAGTATTTCAATGTCCCATGACAAACCTGGTTTCTTACTACAGTGAAGTGTACTTAAGTCTTTCAGATTGAGCTATTCCGTATAATTGATCAACAGTAAGGTGACCAGCCATCCTCCTTTTATAGGTTCTGTCCTTCCTCGAAAAGTGTCCTCCTACTTGTCCTTCTATTCAATATTTTGAAACTGATCTGCTAATCTTTGCATTCAGAAATGAACCAAACAAGTTTCCAATATGCCAAAAAGAGCCTGAATAACAAGAAATGACAGTTTTCAATGGTGTTTTTTGACTTTATCTCAGTAAATTGGGCAGATATAGAAAACTATGTTGAATTTTTTTCGAAACAAATGTCTGATATTAAAATCGATGACAATGGTCTATTTGAAGAAATTAGAATACTGAATGTGTATTTAAATTTAAATAAATTGAAATAATTGGAAAATCAACATACTAAATTGATAAAAAAAAGTGTATAGAAATACTTAATACTTAATAATTTTTGAATGAGTGAGAAATCAAGATTGAATATTAATATATTAGCTTCAGTACTTACCGTAAAATACAGTATGAAGGATATTTTTTGTTCCGAAATTTCCAATATATTAGAAAATGATATAGAGACAAAAATATGAGAAAATACTTATTTTAAGTAAATAATTAAATGGAATGTTCACGCGTAATTAGTGTATTTTTGTTTGATTTAAAGAAATGTTGCATATATTTAGGTTGTAACTTTTTTCTTAAATTTTCGTCCTCCTTTTCATTGTAAAAAATGGTCACCTTATTAACAGGCAACTTTAAAGTTGTTTCGCGTTTAAGTAAATTAGTTTGTGGTGTTATTTATTTATGGAAGCTTCATATCCTGGTATGTAACTCTCTGTTTTAGATATATTTTTCTTCATCATATACATAGTTTGAGGAAGCCAAGACAAATTTAGATATATAGTTGAATATCAGGGGGTATAGATATGTAGTCAATAATGGGCAATGTATATTTTGCTTAGGTTCTAAGCAATATTAAGTTGTGGTTGTTATCTGAAAATAAACTTTATTGTATAAACTCTTAGAAACAATTGTTTTTTCCTGCTACTTTGTGCTACTTTTCAAAATAGATCAATTTAGGAATAAATACTGCTTTTTTGTTAAAAAAAACAATGTGCTTTTTTTAATAATAAAAGTAATGTTCTTCATCAAAACTTTTTTTCTCTAAGAGTATACATGTCTATGAAAACATTCGATTCAGTTTAGAAGGTCACAAAGATTTAGTTTATTTGATGGCGGTTATGAGGATCTCCAGCCCTAGAGTGCGCCACAGTAGACGCAGTTTTAACAAAATAGTTTATTTGTAAAAATATTATTTAACTTTTTTTATAGAGAAAATATACGACTCCTTCTGATATTTTTAGAAAATTTTATTCGAAAATGGATACAGTGCAATTGGTAGTAAAATTCGTAATTTTAAAAGAGTAATCTATTTTTTGATACCATTCAATTAATACATTCTTTTATTGTAACATTTAATTATATTATTGTCAATACACATTATCTATGAGCCTCTTTATAATACAAACAAGTTATTAGAATAGCGTACTTGAAATGTTTTTTAACTGTAAATTTCCTGTTCCTATTAATTTTATTGCTTTGTCTCTGTAGTTTATACTAAAGAATTAAAATAATTTTTTTGTCTTTTAGATTTTATTTTGATTTAATATTATTTAAACTGCAGTGAAATTCTGAAAAGTCATAGTTCAACTACACATTTTACTCTTTCACGATTCTTTTTATTATATAGATAATTAACAAGGTAATTAATACAGTACAAAAATTTAAAAATGACATGTTTCTTTGAAAATCGTTAAATGTAAATTAACTGATATTTTTAAAACATATCAAATATAAATTAAAGGAATTTGTGTAAGCTATTAAAATCATTTAAAATATTATTATAGTTTAATGCCGACGAGACGAAATTTCAATTGAGAAGCTATTTGTTTGTCAAACGTCTTTGGGAAGGATGTTGAAAGACAATCCTCAAATTTTGTAAAATTGATCAAATTTAATTTATTTTCAATGTTTAATTATGCATTCATTCGAGAATCAGAATGATATATTATAGATTGTGGAAAGGCCTAATTGTGTAAATATATTTAGAATTGGTCCTAAAGGAATTTCTTTGGAAAAAAAAATACTTAATCATTTTTTTGCACGGTATATACATTCATGTGTGGACAAAACAATTATCCCAACAAGAAGGAATCGTCAAAATGAAACGAAATTTTACATACGTAATGACTATATTGATATAAGTAAATGGTTAGAAAATCAAAGAAAAAGGACCTTTTATTTTAGAGAAAAAGACAAAAGAACAGAAAATTTAATTCCCTGTTGAACCCCCCTCTAGCGCGAATGCAGGATGCGATATGATCGGGCATTGAAGCATAAAAGTTCTGTACGATGTGCTGAGACATTTCGTTTCTTATTTTCTGTAACCTTGCCTCTAGATCATTCAAACTCTTAGGAAGTCCAACTCGCCGTCCCAAATGATCCCAGATATGCTCGATTGATGACAAATCTGGGGATCGGGCAGGCCAAGACAGGGTAGTAACAGTGCGGACACAGTCTTGTGACACCCTTTCCGCGTGATACCGAGCATTGTCTTGTTGAAAAATGGCTCCTGGGAGCCGTTGCATGAGTAGCAACACATGTGGTTGCAGGATGGCATGAACATACCTCTGGCTGTCATGGTGTCACGGATCAATACTAGGGGTGACAGTGTATTGTAGGCAATGGCACCCCATAACATTACACTAGCTGTGGCAGCTGTGCGTCGCTGTAAAGCAAATGCAGGATTGAGGCGTTCACCACGGGTTCTCCACACATGAACACGATTGTCATCACTGCTGAGATCGAATCGGGATACATCACTAATAACAACAGGGTTCAATTCCGCTGCAGCCCAGTTTCCACGTGCATGGCTCCACTCCAAACGGAAGCGTCGATGGGTGGGTGTCAAGGGCAGCCCACGTAATGGACGCCGCGGTCCCAAATATCTTTTAGCCAGGGACCTTCGTATGGTTCGAGGAGACACGGATGACCCTAGTGAAGGTGCTACATGTGCCTGGATGGCGGCCGATGAAGCAGTTGGCTGTACGCTTGTATTTCTTACGATGTGGTGATCTTCTCAACGACTGGTCTGTCGAGGGCATCCTGAGCCTGGTCTTCGTGTAAATGACATCTCTCGAATCCACTGGTCCCAACACCTCCTCACAACTCAATCAGAGCGGCCTGATTGACGAACTACTCGCCTAGCTGACCACCCAGCTTCCATCATGCCGATGATTCTCTTCTTCTCAAACTGCGACATCTGCTGATATTCTCTTCAAAAACAGCTTAATGGCATACCTACATCAGCTCTTGCTTTGTAAACGATTCAGCACACTTAAACAAGCGTTGGTTACCTGTTTTATACTCCACGGAGGACGACGTTAAACGCCATCTACTGGCTATATGTGATGCTCAATCATCCTGCATTTCTAATCATTTGCATATCTCCTCGACATGTACCTTCATGCGAAGTTCATTTACGATAGTGTTCTAATTCTTAGTGTTCTAATTCTTTTCTCTAGGAGTGTATTATATAAATATATTTTAAAGAAATTTGATCAATCATATCATACTTCTATCAATCAATAATCTTCATTTTATAAGGCTCACCGCGACATTATTTCTTTAAGCCGGTTTCTTTAAAATTGATCATTGAGCGGTTATATTGAATTATACTAAAAGTATATTTAAGAATATTTACAGTAACCCTAACTCTTACAATATATTTAATAGCCAGTTATTTGAAAAACAAAATGTGAAATTTTTGGTGGCTATGTAATATTATTTTCCATAAATGTATTAAAAAAGAGTTATTCGAATTTTTAAGTTTAGAAGAATCTGGAAAAGAATCATTAAAAAAACATCCAAGAGGTCAAGAAACCTAATCAATGCTTTTGTCTTACCAGAGCTTCGTCTCATTTGGTTAAAAAATTTGTTTTGAGATATAACTCTAAAATTAATTATTTTAAGTTGTTTTTTTAAGTTTCAACTGAATCATTATAAATTCTTGAATATTTTCTGGTGAGTATTCTTAAAGCAGTAGTAAAGGCACTGTCAAAAGTTACAAAAATAAAAAAGCCTCAAGTAAATTAAACATTAAAATATTCATGATTGGATTCTAGTCTTGTCTAGGTAGTAAAAAATATATACTTGAAAACGTCAATTTTTTTAGTTTTATCAGTCTAGAGTTGTTGATAAAAAAAAAAAACTTATGTGAGGACAAACATTCAGTTTTATAACATTTGAATTCTTCCCATTTTTAAAAAATAAAATTAAAATTTGATGTCTAAAACTTATCTTGTACGTAAATAAATAATTTATATTCTTTTTTATTTTTACTCTTGTTCATCAGAGCCTTTATTTTTTAAAAAATATTTATTAGAAGAAAAACTCATTTAGTGATACATATCTGTAAGAGTATTTCTAATATATTGACTACTTTTTGCTAATCATAAATTATTTTTCTTTCTATATTAAAACGTTTAAAATGATAGAAAGAAATAATACAGTTATGAGAAATTTTTTAAAATATCACAAATCGTCCTAGAAGTTTTATAGATATAATAGCATTTCACACGGCAAAAGTAAGCCTGTTTGAATCGGTTCAAAAAAAAGTACAAATAGTACATTCAAACATTTTCTTTTCTTTCCAATTGCACTTAATCATTTTGATTTAAGAGTTATTTTTTTAAAGTTTGCTTCAGAAACTCCCGTGAAATACTTCTTTATGGGGCAAAAAAAAAAGGAAACTTCGCCACAAAACGCAATGTGGCTGAGTAAGAACTCATGTGGAGGGAAAACATAGTGTCATGAAAATCTGTCTGTTCTTTCAATCTTGTTTTCCAAGTCACGACTTGGTGCAGAACACGTGATGCCAACTCATCAGAAAGAATTCCACTATGGCGAATTCGTGGAATGTGGAATGCTGATGTGTAACATCTCTTATTCGTTATTTTATTGATAATAAGAGGTTTTACTTCTCTGTGCCACTTATAACAGACTTCTTCAAATCAAGTTATTTTATAGAAGTTTTTTTTTCGTTAGTTGAATTTCATTTTAGACATGTTGAGTTGAGCACGATCAGTTTTTATTTGCTTTCCCATTGAAAATTAGATTTCTGTTATTAGAACAGCGCTTCTCAAACTGTGGGGCGCGTCCCCTAGGGGGGCGTGATAACCTTGGAAGGGGAGCGCGAGCCTATTGAAAAGTCGAAAACAAAAGATTATTTCAAAGAATTTTTAATTTCTTGAAAGTAAAGCCAACAAAATACGTTCTGTCATAATAATAAAAAAATCATTTACACTGATGATCATTTACACTTATAAATAATGCATCAGTACTGCACAATGAACTTTATAAATATCTTAGCAATACTAAGTTAAGAGAACAACTTTAATAATTACCAGTGACCGCACTTGGATGGTTATATATAAAATTATATACAAAAACTAACACTTATCTGGATTATTTTTTTTCTACGGCTTATAATTAATCCCTTAACTGAAGATTAAAAGTTACGGGATTCACTCCCCAATGCCACCGTTTTGCACGTATGCACACATATGTGGTGTATTTGGGGGGAGGGTGAAAGAGAAAATAAGAAAATCCTCTAAAATAAGTAAATCCTTCTCAAACAATGTTAAGGTCATTTTATTGCCTTCCAAAGTCTTCGAAATAATTTTATGGATAGTAGCGAACATATTTCGGAAAGACGTATATACGCACTGGCTGAGCAAGACGTTTATATACGCTTGTGGTGAGGAGGTTAAAGTCATATTGTAGCTTTAGCGTCAAAGTATCGTGTTATCGAATTCAATACATCGTTATTGTACGGATGGAGGTGCGATGAAAATTGTGATTGAATATTGGGTCGCAAATATTGAAAGTTTGAGAAGCACTGTATTAGAAGGATATTTTTTTATTTCTAATGGGCTAGGGATTGGTATTTGAACTTTTGCAGACCTAGTACATTCCCCAGGATATAGTATCACTTTTTAGCGTGGCACCATATAGGCGATACCAATCACCGCAGGTAATTTTGGTGCCCAGTTTCCTCCCTAGAGGGAGTCACCGGAGCTCTGACGATTCAAAACCGTACTAAGGATTTAATTTTGCCCAGAGCACCCAAGTCAAACAGATACTTTAGGGATCTTTTACATGGCGTATAATCATACGACATGGCCGCTGTCGATTTTCAGCATCATGAAAATCTACCGACTAGGGCCGTGGTTAAACCCGCTACTTTGGGTGCAGAAGGCCAGCGACAAATCAACTGTGCTACCCAGCCAGCTTAGAAGGATATACATTTATTGAAAAAAAAAAAAAAGAAGAGAGAAGCAATTTGATTTTAATCTATGCCACCCTCTGAAGTAACTAACACAAGCACTATTGGCGACTGACCTCCTAATTTTGTACCATGGTTAATTATTTTGGTTAGGTACGTAAAACACAAGCGACGCATGGTGGAAGTTGAGCGAATAGCGGGTGCGGATGTCTATGAGATTTAAGTAGGAATGGAATTAAGCAGTTACTTGATGTAACTTGTCTAAAATATGACACTACAAAAAGAAACCATAGTAGAGACGTGAATGCAGCAAAATTTTCTTGGTTTTAAACTGAAAGCAGTATTATTCCTTGCACTGTTAAAAAGATAAAGCATGCTTCGTAAGTATTTTTGTCTACAGTTGATATCCTGTAAATAAATTTATTAACCAAAGTTATTTTTTGTAAACAGTCATTTTTAAAATAGTTTTATTTTATGCTTATCAATATTATGCTTATAAATTTCATTGTCATATACCATTTTAAGAACAACAAAGTTAAATTTATAATTTTTCCACTGTGCATAAATAAACGAGGCGTGAATGGAAATTATAAGTATCGTTTTGGAAAAACTCGCATAAAAATCTTCTTTTTTTTAAATTTATTTTTACAAGAGAGAGCATATTGGAAACTATTTTTCACATAGTTATTACCATTATTAAGGCATTTGTCATGTCGGGAAACCAACTTGTTTATACCCTCTTTAAAGAAAAATGCCACCAGTGAATAGTTTTCGAAATTTGTGAAAACTCATTACAAAAGAATTTTATTATAAACCATATCTTTTCACGAATTTTCTCATTCACTTTCTCAACCAAACCATTACTGATAACAGAAAGCTTCCCACTTGCACCTCGTCATGAACATTGGACTGAACCAATGAATTACACCATTACTGAATTGTCGAACTCACTTCCTCACTATTTTATCACTTAATACATTTTCACCATAAACCTGTACAAGTTAACGATGAATTTCAAATGGATTAAAATGCTCTTTTTTAAAATCACGGTTCCGAACATAGTCGGATACCTTAAACTTATTTGTATATAAACTGTTTAAATTTCGAAGGCTATATTCTCCTAAATGACTGTCCATTCGGCGATATTTCTTGAAGGATTGAATACCCTGAAGGAGTATTATTAATAAGCAAAGTTTCGTGCCAAAATGAATTTTCCATGTCCTACCCACCTCATGTAAAATATACACAGTTACATTCGAATATTTACTCTTAACGACATTATGGTTTTGTAAGTGTTAATAATTTTTGAAAATTGATTATTATTTTTTATTATTTAGAATCTTTAATACATCATACTTTAAATTTTATGGTTTTTGTTTCTTTCTGAAATGTATTTCTGCCAGTAGATAAACTCAAGGATTTTTTTACTCTAGGTAAGCTAACATTATATTGATTTCTAGCTATAAAATATATGGGGCAACACATAGAAAATGAACGACTTAGCAAAGAAAAGAAAGCTCTCGACTAGGTTATATGTGTGAGTAATATAAACAGAAACTTATTTACCATAGTGAAAGAAAAAGAGTATAGAGGTAGTAAGTTGCTGCATAATGTCAAACAACGTTTATTTGCATTACTCGCTAGAAACTCCAATATCTGAGCCCCAGAGAAGTTGTTGTTTCTCAAAAGATGGAGTCGGAGTATATTTAGTAGTGCACAAAAAGTGTTTCATTGACTAATATACAAAGAAATAGACTCAGTCACTGAACTGTTTATAATATTTGTGCGTATGCAACCTGTTATGTGCAGCAAAATCGGTTTTGTACTATTGTACTTCAATAACTAAAAATCAATTTAAAAATCAGTAAAATTAGGAACAATTTTAAAACACAGTATTACTTATTTTGTATGTAATTAGGAAAACATTTAAAAAAATGCATTCATATTGTTACGTAGATCTGGAATCGGAAGATTTTATAGAAATCATTCGCCATTAGGGATTGCAATATCGGACCAAAAGTTCAATACCGGTATTCTGTACTTTTTAGATCTTAATACCGGTGTTAGAAATTTTAGAAAAAGAAAAGAAACACAAGTGTTTCTTGGTTTTATTTGCCAGTTTTATATTAGAGAGTGTAAATATCACAAAAAATGTGTAATTTATAAATTATAACAGTACATACAGAATCACAAAAAAGTAAAGGAACATCTTATTTATTTAAATCACAAAAAAAGTGCAAATATCACTATTCAGTCTGTGTTTTGCGGTTTTCATCATATAATAATGAAACCAAACCAAAGTATAATCAACTAATTTATTTATGTTCTTTAAAATTATTCTTATTCATTATTATGGGTTATTGTTTGTGAATATATATATAATAAATCTGAAAAATATTTTGAACCCTGAAGTATGATATGCAAATACAATGTGAATTACAAACTCACCAATTAAAAAATATTGAAGTATTACGCACTTTCTTCACAAATACAACCTTGTTTTCATAGATACGAATGTCCGACTACGAATCCTGCGCGTGTGCAGTATCGCTCTGAACTGTACTAGAATAGTTTTAGCCCGTCTCCTTGGATGTTTCACATATTTTATCACTTCTCTTGATTGTACGATGCAACTTTATATTTACAGTCTAATTAATTTCATCTGTTAAAGTGACATAAAAACAAAAACGTATACTATTTTGCTATGTTGGCGATCATTGGACATATAGTGGTGACGATTTTAAAAATTTATAGTAAATACCGAAAAATCGATATTAAAACTTGTGAATACCGATATTACAAAATTGAACAAATAGCTCAAAATACCGGTATTCGGTATCCCGGTATTGCAATCCCTATTCACCATGAACAAGACAGTTCTTAATTAGCGATGGAAATTTATTGTCGAGAAAACAATCCTTGAAATACAGAATTCAGCAACAATATTCGCAGCATAAATATCAGAATGTCTTCACACTTACTACAGCTCTCAGACACAACTGTCAGTGTCTTAAGTACACGCATGTAAAAGTTTATTCACAAGCACTGCACGTCCTATTCAACAGCTTCGCCGTCTCTTCACGGTCAAGGCAAGTCTACCAATCGCTAGTCAAAACAATACTGAGCAATCGCTTGTTAAAACAAGACTGACACAGTTTCGGTGAGCGTCTCCCTATTTATAGGCCTCACGGATCCTTTGAGAAAAATCCACTGGCGTCATACATCGTAAAATTAGTGAATTTCTCCACTAAAATCTGGAAGAAACCATCGGGTCCCGAAACCAAGTCACCAAAATGGTCACCTAAGTCACCAGATTGATTGCCAAGTAGCCAACATGATCGCTAAAAATGATGCTAACTTGCCTCTATCGCCAAGATTTCATCAAGCTTCTATTGTTTCGCCATTATTATGTAAAGAATGGCTTTGCTTGTGAATATTACAATTTTAACGTAAAATAAATTTTAACATAGAGTAATATAAATGCATTACACATCTAAATACAAATTATTTACACTATTTTACACAAAATTCATAACAATATACATAAAGTCATTATACCTGCAAGTAATATATTATTATCAACATTTTTGGACTTTGGTTCTTTGGAGGAACGATATAATGGCTGGAAATGCATTTGTGGCCAAGAGCAATTACCTTTTAATAATGGTAGATTGAGTGATATTGGCGACAGACACGGAAGAAAATTTGGTCCTTAATAGATGTTACTACAAAAGTTCAAACTGTTCTTCAATGATTATATTTGGTTGGATATTTCCAGAAGCTTCTGTTAGGTACTTCCCTCTCTATAAAAGGATGATGCGTAGAAGAAACATTGGAGTCAAAGCTTGACAGCATCTGTGCACTTTCATCGACCTAATACGATGTTATGACCATTGATTTGAAATCCTAAAGGAACTTTATTGATTGAGTCTTTATTTGGTTGATTCATAAATAGTATGACCAATTTTAGAGAATCATAAATTTTTATTGAATAAGGGTATTTACATGGAATTTTCAATGTAGTTTCTTCTAGCACAGTACACTTTTCGTATGCGTTTTGGCTAAGCTAAAAGAGTTTTTTTCGATCATTTTTAGAGTATTTTTCCAACACCCTCTTAAATTGGTATTTGAAGCCCTTGAAATGCTCTTAATTTACATGTATTTAATTGTTATTTTAAGTATTTCCATTAAACATAATCCCAAGGGACACAGACAGGGGTTAATTATAGACATTTATCTGAAGGTAGAAAATTTATTTTTTAATCTTTTAGCCATTTTATAGTTGATTTTACAGTATGACTTAGAGCAGAATCTTGGTGAAAACAAAGTTCTCTTGAAGGTAAGGACGTGTTTAACTTTTTTGATCTAGTGTTTCAAAACTTTATTATGATAGTATTTAGCATCCATTTTAAAGTTTGGTTCTACATAAAATGGTTTTGTTAATCCTTGAGAGGACATTTCCGTCCATACCATAACACCTGATGGCCGGCTTGCATTTTTCAAAACAGCTGCGTCTTTGCTACGTTTTTTGCTTGAAATAAATTGAATTTTCGTTGTGCCAGTTGTCAATGTCAAATAAAACAGTGCTTCATCAGAAGTTATCCAAGCTTTGTATCTACCCTTGCGTAACATTAAATACAAATGCCAAGAGCATTTTCTTCGTTTTTTACGGTCTTAACAGATATTTGGTGATGGACTGGAAAATTTACTTTTTTATAGCAAATTTTCTTTATCTGACGATAAATTGTCAATTGCTATATTTATAGCTTCTTTGCCAAAGGTTTTTGAGGCAAAGAATTTTTTACAGCGATATTTCTTTTCAACTTCTTTTTTTCTTTTTCATTAAGGACTTCCTTTCGTTAAAATTTTTTCCCTGGAGCTTTTGATTGCGAGCCAAATTTTATTTCTTTTTGTAATTTAGATACTAATACAATTGAAAAATGTTATTTGTGATTTTTAAATGCTTTATTTTTTACAGAATTTGAACAACCATTCTTCAAAAGCTGTAAAATTTCGTTCTGGGTTTGAGGATCTATAATTCCAGTCCTATAATTTAATACCACTAATAAAAAGGATTAGAATGGTAATTTAAATATTTCATTTTTCGAATAAAACCAGTAGTAAAACGACAGAAATTCATCATAAATAGTTATATGCTTTTAAATTTGGTCTCACTTATGTTGAATCAACCGGTACTTACTAGATAGCCCAGAAATAGTTTACTCCGAAAGAACTTGCATATTGAATCCATGAACCTTTCCTGCATTTGAAAGACGATCAACCAAGTCATTCTTTGCAGTTCTTCTACCTGATTGGTCTTTCCCTCTGTCATATTAGCTAGTTCTACTGATTTGATAAATTTTCAGCTTTATCCTCAATTTTTGCACACCAGTGTTTATATTTACTGGATTATTGATGCTGCTACAATATTTGCTCTAAAGAACTCATTTTCCTTTGATTGCCTGAAAAATATATTGGAACTTTTAATATCTATATTGTTAAGGTATCCGCTCTTACGTTCGGAGCCGTGATTTTGCAAAAGCGTATAAATGGATAATATTTATGGTATTTAGTGTCACTTAGATTAGAAAATGTATATAAAATGGTTTTAAGAATAGTCTTACAATAAAAAGTTATTCAAGTACAATATTTTGACAAAAAATGAATATAGAATGACCCATTTTCAAAATATTCTCCTTGTGTGAAAAACGTTTCTATTATAATATTTTGCCTGTATGTTGTTCAGACCTCTGTACAGAGGCTCAACTAGAATTTTTGCAATATATAACTTAGAAGGTGGTTTATCCATGCCTTACAACAGCAGAGGGGGAAAATTAAAAAAAAAATAAAAAAAAAAAAAAAAAAAAACACGCCGATAATTTTTTCAATTGTTTGTAACTCGGAAAATAATGTGAAATTTTCAAAAATTATTGTTGGGTCTCTGTACAGAGGTTTGAGCGATATACAGGCAAAATATTATAATAGAAACATTTTTCACAAAAGGAGAACATTTTGAAAAAAGGTTATTCTAAGTTATTCTAACTACATTTTTTTGTCAAAATGTCCTTAAAACAATTTTATACATGTATTCTAATATAAGTTACTCTAAATATCATGAAAAGTATCCATTTATGCTATATTTTAAAATCACGTTTCCCAACGTAGTAGAATACCTTAAATAATGATGAATATCTTTATATTTGGAGAAATGTAATAGAATACTATATTTTATTCGCTTCATCTCAAACATCTGAAATAAATAGTAGTAATTATGTTCAAATTCTAAGTCACGAAGTGAGGATCAAATATGGAATGAAGCAAGGAATATCTAATCATATTAAAGCAAAATATTTTGATTTTTTTTTGTTGAACAAAGAAATTTGAAGGAAAAAAAAGTAACGAGCTGAAATCTAGCACCTTACTTCTTTAGCTGCAGTTTTTCCTTTCTCATAAATGAAATAAGGTGGGAGGATTGTCTACTCTCTTATTAGAGCTGTGTTTGTATAAGTACATGTATTCTTTGCCAACATGTAATTGCCAATGCATCTGGATTATACTATTTGATATTATTGCGTGGGAAACTCATCAACCTGTGATGGGCTCAAATCATGTGACGTCATTAGTCATATGATAGTGATAGCCAATTAATTTTAGCCAATCAATTCAAAAACTCATGTGACGTCATAGTCTCACGATAAAAACTATCTTGTGTTTCCTGCTAATCAGTTTACGCGCTCCGATGTTGCCAAGTTTTGCTCTTTGCAAAATTTTCTCTTAAAAAGTACATTGTAAACAAAATGCTTTTTATTTTAAAGTATAAGCATAAAATACGATTTTTTTTTAATTTAAGAAAATCTTCTTGAAGAATTTTTTTTTCTAACATTTAAATTTATCAATTTGAAATTTAACAAGCACAATCAGTTTAATGTTTTTTTGAATTCAATGGAAAACACGTGTTGGTTTCTTCATGTGACTTAATGAATTGAGCCCATTAGCAGTCAAATCCAGAGGCTTAGAAGTAGCGTGCTCAATTCGTAAGCCCAAAGTTGCGGGTTCGAACCCAGCTGGAGTCGAGAGATTTTTTCGGATGCAAAAATCATAGGCACGCATGTCATATGATTACGTGACATGTAAAAGATCCCTTGAGTATCAATTTGGCTCTGTTGCTTTCAACAAGATTAAATCAGGGCAATATTTAGCATCCAACGAGAGCTTGAATTAAAAAATTAATTTAAGCGTCCAAATTTAGTACTGAGGCCGCTACTAGGTGGAGCCACCTTAAATGCTTCTCATGCTTGGTTACTTGCCGTGTCTGCAAAGGCTTAGTTGCTAAAAAAGTGCTGCCCCATTGGAAAAAAAATAGCGTATAATTTAATTTCGTGTAATAAGGCTAAAATCAAATCATTTTTCAAAAGGTTATTCAACTGCAAGTTTATTTAATAGAAAATAAAACTTCATGGTTTCTCTAACAGCTGCGCAGACTGGTTTTGCTATTGCAGTCAAAATGGAAAATATTTGAATCGAATCAAATATCTACCAAAAATATCAAAATTAATCAAATGCAGGGATTTTGATAGGAAGAAGAAAAAAAGTTTCAGGTGATTTAAAGCGGAAATGGAAATCTAGAATTGTATTATGACTCAATAAAATCAAAAATAGAGGGGAAATTTTAATTAAATCTGAAATCTTGTGAGTATTAAGGATAAAGTAAACTAAAATGGAAATAGTTCTGTCATTTAAAATTTTCCTTTTTTTTAAGCTTTCCAGCTTTGAATGGATAAAAATAAAATATTTAATATCAGATTTTAAAATTTAAAGTACTTTTTTCTGTCCCTAGTTATATGAAACGTAATGGAAGATTACTTGTATAGTAGATATTAAAAAATTAAAAATGAATTCCTAAAATCCAGTGCTTATGTTTTTATAAAATGCATATGGAAAGACGCACAAAAATAAAAACATTAGAAAAACGATTTATTTTGCACATATATAATTTATTTTTTCTAGAAAATATTTTACATACATAAGTTTACTATGCTTCAAGCAACTGTAAGATTAAAAATGTTTGCTGCAATTCAATTTTTTTAAAGCTAAAACTATTACTTTACTGAAGAGACACGTTCTGAGATTAAAAAATTATGTTGAGAGTTCCTTTAGAACCAAATTTGTATTCATCTATACACTATTATTTAGCTTATTTTTATACCTTGCATAAAAATGTTCGGTTCCTTTTTTCGTTCCTTTCCCATTTCTTTCTTTTTTCCTGTTTTTCTTAATTTATTCTTCAACTAATTTTTATATTATTTATTTTTCGATATACATATATTTTTATTGAAAGCAATTATAAAATCCCCGTGCACCAAAAAAAGTATCACACGGGGTTCGCAGAAGTAACTAATAATCACATATAACAAAGGAAAGAAGGAAAAAAAATTGTGGTTATGAAGGATTACAAATATTTATAACAAATTCACAGAACTTTTTAAAAGCCATTCTGGTGGAAAGAAGTTGAAGAAAAAGCGGATGCCAATTTATATTAAGTCCCTTGAAAGCCAGTCCTATGATCTTTCTCTCTCTGACATACTTGGTTCACAGTAGGAGCATTTCTACATTTTCCTCGCCACCAATATTACAATCACAGGAAGATGACGGAACTAATTAAATTTGTTCAAGTAGCTTTTTAAGTTACCATGACAGGTAGGAAAATTTGGGTTATTTTTCAATCTTTCAGAAAGAGGTTTCTTCTTAGTGTATATCCCTCGTAATTTCTTAGATACAACTTATCTTTTTAAGCATTATGTTGCATTTTTTTATATTGTATGGAGATGATGTATTTTTTTAAATAAAAAATCGTGAATAATTTTGGAGTTGTATTAATATAAGTATTAAGAATTATGTAATTAACTTCAAAACAGAATTTTTATATCTTTCAATAGAATTTAACTTAGATCAAGTTAAGTTAAATATATTTTTATATATATCATTAACAGATACATAACAGCTATAGAGATATTATTTTAGGAAACCTTAAGTATGATTGTATAGAATTGTTGCTCTTTAGAGTAAAAACTCTTCTGTTTTATTTTTAAATTTAATATATATATCTAAGTTAAGGCTAGTAAAATTTAGATAGCTCGTATACTTCCATGTGAAAGGAGCATTTTTAAACTTAAAATCATTTTGAACTTGATGGTAAACCTATTATTTTAATATTTTAAATTTTTGTTTAAAAAACTTTAAAAATTATTAGTCTTTATATCCATTGAGGTAAAAGTATTAAACTCTAAAAGTTTTGCTACAAGTTTCTGTAAATTCTTTTCCGAAATATACATAGTACATAGCTGATACAAAGAAAAATAAAAACTCCATCTTTACAGAAACTTTTAATTCAAAAACAAAAGTACGAGAGCTTGAACTAAACGCGAAGCATATTTTCAGACAGAAAAATGCCTCAACTTCCATGAAAATTTGTAGAATTATAGCTCGCATCTCTGTTAACAATATAGTGTTTTTAAAAATTTCAAAATATTCCATGAATATTTTTTTTCCATTTTAATAAAGGAAGGCATAGCTCATTTAATATTACGGTATTGGAGAAAAAACGCGAAACACATTTTATACCAGAAAAAATGAATCAACTCTGTTAAAAAAAGGAAGTATGATAAAAAATGCTGCTTTCTAAAGGATAGTGAAGCCAGAATATCATATTAATTTTTTATTTCTTTTATATCTGAAAAAATGTTCCAAATTCGGGTCCTATTCTTTAACATTAACCGAAAACAGCCTTAAAGTATCTGACTAAGTTCGGAACCGTGATCTTAAAAAAGCGCATAAATGGATAATTGTCATGATATTTAGTGTCACTTAGATTAGACTACATGTATAAAATGGTTTAAAGGACATTTTGACAAAAAAAAAATTTAAATAGAATATTTTGGCAAAAAATTAATTTAGAATAACCTTTTTTCCAAATGTTCTCCTTTTATGGAAAATGTTTCTATTATAATAATATTTTGCCTGTATATAGCTCAGACCTCTCTACAGAGGCTCAACTAGAATTTTTGAAAAATTCACATTATGTTCAGAGTTACCACCAATTTAAATAATTATTGGCGTTTTTTTCTTAAAATTGCTCCCCTCTGTTGTCGTAAAATATGGATAAACCCACTTCTAAGCTATATATTTAAAAAATTCTAGTAGAGCCTCTGTACAGAGGTCTGAGCTATATACAGGCAAAATATTAAAATAATAGAAGCATTTTTCACAAAAGGAGAACATTTTGAAAAAAGTTAATTTTTTGCCGAAATATTGTATTTATATAATTTTTTTGCCAAAATGACCTTAAAACAATTTTATGCATGTATTCTAATCTAAGTGACACTAAATGTCATGAAAATTATCCAATTATGCGCTTTTTTAAAATCACGGTTCCGAATGTAGTCGGATACCTTAAGTAGAAGTTCATTAAAAATGAATTGGATTGAAAATCCAGCGAATTGTAAATAATGCAATTATAGCTTTACTTATAGCAAAAAGGAATAAAATGAAATGCAAGTAATATTAGTAATCAAAGTATCATTTACTGATAAGAACATATCTCAATCTGCATTAATATAAAAATAAGAAAATCACAGCACTTTTCCTTATAAACTTCCTTATAACCGCTTTTTTTAACATGAAATATACGTAATTATAACTGAACTACACGAGGTAAAATTTCATTGATCATTAAAACAAAAGTTTAAGAAACCTTTGTTGTTTTGAAACAAAAAATTTAGTTTACCACCAAGTAAACATTTTGACTAAGCATAAAACCTTGCATGCAACCTGATACCGAATCTGTGTTTCTCTTGTCACGTGTTTTAATGAGCAAACTTTTAAAACTCTTCAGTAGCAAAAAATATTTCTCAAGTATGTCACGAAAATAATTATACTTTAGCTGCTGAAAACACTTCTATTTTCTTCTCTCTAAATTCTATGTTTGTAGAAACTATCCTTTAAACCAGAGGTTGGCAACTTAAGGCACGTGGTATAATTCTCAGTAGCACTCTGCGCTACTCTACAAATTTGTCAATTTTTGAGTTAGTGGAAGTTAATAAACTTTTAATATAATTTGTTTGGCAATCATCTTCAGAATTTTGGACATTTAAGGAATTATGAAAAAATCTGAATAAAGGTAAATTTAATTCTATTTTGTAAATTATTGAATGTCATTTCTGGAGAGATTTAATTGTTTGAAAAGAGAAAATTGCATGTAATCTGCTTTCCGCTTTTGGTTCTATGTATCTAAGTATAAAATCTTTCCTCAAATGAGAAATATTTCAAGTCCACAAATAAATTATTTGCGGACTCGTGAATAATATAGATTGGTGTTACACATTATACTCCTGATTTTGCGATATGAAAGTAGAGCGATGCAAGCCCTAGATTTGCATTAAATTTTTTATTTACATATAGTGAAAGGAAATACTTATATTTTATGTTCTCAATTTCTTCTTTTAATAAAAGTGATTATACTGTACATAATATATGTAAAATTTTTTTTTGTTAAAGAAATAGTTATATTTCTTGCTCTTTTTTTGTTTTGAGAAGTACCATTAAATGGTGCAAAATTAATATATAATAAACTTGTAAATTTATATTGTTGACCTCTATTCTCTAACTCTTACTTACTCGAGAGATTTGAGCTCATCCAAAGGGTTTCGAGCTGCGTACCAATACTACATGCATTATCGCGGGAATCGAATTCTTTCAAAATTGTCTTACTGTGTGACACGCATAATAATATTGGTAGATTGGTTTGGCACCCCACAACTTAAAGGTTGGCAATCCCTGCTCTAAAATTTCACTTTCTGTTTAGCTTTCAAGAAACATTGTGATGGGGTCACGCGTCTTTTCATTAACATGTCCTTTTGGGTTCTTTGGGGCCAGAATAAATGGAAAATCTTTTCCAATCAAATCAAAAAGTAAAGCGTGATGAAATATGCAAATTAGGAAGCTTTTAAATATCAGAAGTTAGAGTAATCGAGGTGGCAATTTGGGGAATGTTATGATAGTCCGTGATTCAAGTGTGAAGAGTTTGAAAGGTTAAGTGACAGCCAACAGAAATTACCCGTGACAGAGAGCCCTTAGGTCAAGGTGCATACCATTGCACTTCAGTGAATTTCAACTTCAACTAGGATCAGATTGACCTCTACTTCATTAGACATTAAGGTAGGAGTGACTATTTTATATTCGGATCTGTGATAGCATTGGAATTGAGCTTAGGCGAGTTAGTTATTGATAGTGGATCGGGTTACGTTGTTTCGGTATTATACATATTGTGTGTTTAGCCACCGTAGATTCTCTCATATATCATATTATTATCTAATCTGTTAGAGGTTTAAGTTTAAGATCTTAATAAAGTCATATTATGATAAAGGCAGCTCCTAGTTCAATTATTCCTACACCTCTAGCTCACGCTGATAATCTAGGAGAAGGGCACCCGAGGAAGGGACCGAGGAGGGCCCTTACAACATTCCTCCAAAACTAACGATTAGTTTAAAGAGGTGGATCCTTTTAACAACACATCGTTCTCAGCATTAGAAGTCTAAGTAGAATCATTTGTGGTTTGGGGTGGGCAAATATGCGGAAGAATAAATATTTTCCATCAGTTCTTCACAGTATAAAACTGTTTAAGAAAGCTCTTTACAAAATGAGAACATGTAAATAACATTTAGTTCATTAAGATACTGTGATGGAGGTATTCTCAGGTAGAACTTACAACCCATTTTGGGACTTTAATTTTGAGTGAAAAGTTTAGTAAAAATGTTATTTATTTATGAAAAAAAATCATTTTAGTTACAATGGTTATAATAACTTAGAGAATTATGTCATAATGTAAACATTTGCTTGGAAATTTATATTTAGAATTCCAGAGATTGAGTTAAATTTTTTCGTAATTGAATTGCATGCACTGGGATTCAATTTGAAAGCATTTAACATTGTTATATGTTATAAAATAAAGGACGGTCAGGACATTTTATTTATCTAGCAATCTTAAGAACAAATAAAATAGTTCTCATGTTATTTAATAACTGTAGATGGAATTATTTTTTTAGATAAATGTTAGTATTTACATGTAATTTGTTTTTTGAAAAATATTCTTTATATAGAACCAACAATCATACTGATGTATAAAGTTTGAAAAAAAAAGAATTTTTATGAGATATTTACCTGTTATTTACAAATTCATTTGCATAAAACGTTAATTTTTGGTAGATAAAAAAAGTCTCTGTTTTAGTATTTCTTTGTAAATGTTGATAAAATTATTAAATTGAAACGTGGAATTTTTGTTATTTGTATCCCTTTACAATTTTGTAATTTTTTTTTAACTTAACAATATTTGAAGTAGAAAAAATAATTATAATTTTAGCATGCAAAAAATTATAAATTGGCATCATAAAAATGTATACATATGAATTTAAGGAAACAATTAATTCAAATGTGAATAAAAATTTCACTTCTTTGGAAAAGCTCATTTAAAAACAGGAAAACAAGTTAAAATATGAATTAAATTTTTTAAGAAAAACAATGCAACCTTTTTTTATAAAAGTTGCGTAGTAGTAGCCTAGAGGTCATGGACACGAGATAGTGGTCGGCATGTTAAGAGTTCAAGTCTGTCATTAAAGATCCGCCTTGTAAAGGCGCTGATGACTGCTAAAGCCGTCATGTTTTAAAGATTTCCCATTGTCGTGGTGTGATAGTTTGTAGACGGTGTGACAGCTCTCAGATATTGTCCTTAATGTCCGAATTAATAGGTCCGTCTCATGTAGACCTCGTGCTGCTGTAAAGTGCAAAACTAATATGTGAGCGTTTATTTATATTTTTTTTATGAAAACTTAAGGTATCCGACTACGTTCGGAACCATGATTTTGCAAAAGCGTATAAATGTATAATATTTATGATATTTAGTGTCACTTAGATAAGAAAATGTATATAAAATTATTTTAAGAATAGTATTACAATAAAAAATTACTTAAGTACAATACTTTGACAAAAATGAACATAGAATGACCCATTTTCAAAATATTCTCCTTTTGTGAAAAATGCTTCTATTATAATAATATTTTGCTTGTATATATTTCAGACCTCTGTACAGAGGCTCAGCAAGAATTTTTGAAATATATATCTTAGAAGTGGGTTTATCCATGTTTTACGACAACACAGGGGAGAAATTTTAAGAAAACGATAATTATTTCAATGGGTTGTAACTCTGAAAATAATGTGATCGTTTCAAAAACCACAGTTGAGCATCTGTACAGAGGCCTGAGCTATATACAGGCAAAATATTATTATAATAGAAGCATTTTTCCAAAAAAAGAAGAAAATTTTGAAAAAAGGCTATTCTAAGTTAATTTTTTGTTGAAATATTGCAATTATTCACAATAGTACGCATTCAAGGTTCCCTTTAACAAAGGGCCTAGCAGTACAAAACAGCAGTCCCTATACTGTATGAAACTAATGAAATAATAGCTGCTTTCAAATTCTGACTCTGAATTTCACTCCGGTCCAACGGTCTTTTAAACAGTCAGTGGAACCATTCTAGAGGCTTTTTTAGATTATCCCAATCAATAATCATCCTAGACTCTTCTGAATCTGCCTTTGGGCATCTATTTATGATGACCTAGCACCATTTGTAGAGTATTTGCCACCAATGACACCTCTATGTAATCAAATTATTATATTTTCTTCGCTTGTTACAAACTATTTCCCCAACAACAATGTACACTCGTCGGAGAAAGCAAATAAAAATTTGCTTAATAGGAGGAAACCGCTATTTATCGATAATACACAATTCACAAAAAATATATGCACCCAGAAGGAAACCAGCTACTATCACGAAAATTGACATGTATATAGTGTATGAAGAGATAAGCAAATGATTACTAATTCAGAAGAACAAGCTCTTTTATTAAGACGATATGGCTTCAAAAAGTTATAAATCAGTAGTTAATAAATACCCCTCTGGCTATACAAGCTAAAATATGGCGTGGCTTCTTCGAATGAGTGAGGTCACCTATAACCTATAACGGAAGATCGTGCAATATTCTTTGCAACTGGGCAGTTAATTCACGAGTATTCCAGGATGGCTGCAGTTATCTTCCTAGCACGTCTTAAATAGGCTTTATTGGTGAGAGGTCTAGTGACTTGGGAGGCTATGGAAGCACGTCATATCCTCGATAACACTGCTGAGTCACGAAGTCAGTGACGAGTGTTGTCTTGCTGATAAATGGCACCTGTGTGCCATGATACCATAGACAGTACAACTGATGATAATATCTTGCCCATGTAATCAGCTGTGGCTTCAAACTGCATTGAAGGATGATTAAAGGTGATTGGGTGTCCCAACAAATCTCTTCCCGCCCTGCCACATATTTGCACAGGTCATCGGTATTGAGACAAAAGGAATCATCACTGAAGATCACACTCCAGCTAACCCGAGGTAGGCG
>BMAV01021867.1:7710-20156 GCA_019973955.1 Trichonephila inaurata madagascariensis | reverse complement strand
AAAAAATATTCTAGACATAAATTAATGAAAGAAAATATTTCAAGTAAAGAAATATCTTGATAAATAATGCTGTTATACAACAATATATATTTTTATTTTTACGTCATCTCAGTACTTCTCTAGTACATTTGATTTATCGAATGCATTGGAATGTAAAAACAGAGAATGAAAGGTTATCAAAAATACTTCAAGAAAGTAAACAATTTAGATGATACGGATGTTTTTTTCGGTTAGTTTATGAGGCCTGGTTTTATTTGTAATCGTTGAGCTCACTGGGTTACATCAATGCAGGTAAAAGTAATAATCGCACCAGGTGTAATTTTTTTAATACGGTTGTCACTTGACAAGAGCAGCACCAACATATACATAATAAATCCAGCGCAATAGTACAATGAATAAATAAATAAATAAAAATAAAAATCGAGTTAGAGCTATTGTTAACAATTTTGGCTATCAAGTAGAAGTAAATGTCCTCGAAGAATGCGGTATTTATTGATAAAAATTAACCATCAAAATCGTTTCCATTAAGTGTGAACGAATTCTGTATAATTGGCCTTTCGATTAATTTTTATATGCACAAAAGCCAAATTCAGTAAGAAAGCCAGCATATAAAAATTGCAAAATATTTGCTTATAAAATCGCAAAAAGAAAAAAAAAAGTAAAAGACTTGAAATATATTAATATCAAAAAGTACATTTCTTCCCATTTAAAAAACTTTTCTTTCAAATAAATTCAGTGCTTCATGTAGAAATGTATCAGAACACTTTTTTCCCCATATAACAGTTGAAAACCAAATTGAAGAACTCATTAAAGGAAAATGATTAGGCAACAATTTGGGCAATGATTACAATGAAATAATGGCATGAAAATAATGTGGATTATTTTTCTACTATAACATGACTTTTTATGGAATGTAGTGAACAAAGGATTAAAAAATAAAATAATTAATAATATTTCCTTATGTATACACATTGTGCCCTTAAATTATATATTGTACTTTTCAACTAATAATTAATCAATGTTTTGTCATTCATTCTGTTAAATAATTTATTAATATGTAAAATTGAACTATTGAAACCATTATATCAGTTCATTTAGCCATTTGAAAGTGCATTAAATCTGGCCAATATTAACATATTCTAGATTCTCTATATTTAAATAAATTTGTTAAATAACTCATAGAATTATTGGAACATTAATAATTCAAAACATAAATATTTTTTTAATATTACAAATATTCTATTTGCAAATGGTCTTTGGAAAAACATAATCACTTGTTAAGCAAATATATTCTGATTATTATATTTTAAAATCTTAATACATAATTAAAAAACGGCTTAGTGAAAAAGAATAACATAACGCAATCGTCTTTAAAGATGGGAAATATTTGTCGTCAAAAGCTTATTAAAAATATCATTTTTAAAAGTAAATTTTAGGAAGTTATGTTTTTAATTTTCTGTATTCTAAGATTTAAAATCTTTTTTTCCCGCTATAGACATTGTAAAACAACTTTAAAAAATATGCAAATAATTGATATTTAAATATTCGGAAGAAAAAAAATGTTGAGACTAAATCTTTGCGGAAGCAAACGCAATCCTTTCTGAAATGACTTTAATGTGAAAAATGTGTAATTATAAATGTTTGTAATGAATAAAGAAATAGAAGGAATAAGAAAAAGATATTTTTATAGATATTCCATGTAATAATCTTCGCATATATTGTTGCAAATATGAAACGTGACACGACACAGATTTAAAACATTTTTAACATTCAATATATTTTTAAAATATAGAAGGAGAAAACATGTGTTAGTTGTATTTTGGTGCCATATTTGTAAATGTATAATGTGAACATTTTCATGGTCATAATATGCATACATTTGCACAACTCTTTTAATAGGTATTTATAATGCGCCATTTACGAATTTTCTTTCATACAATTTGTAATCTTTTATATTAATTTTACGATAGAAAACCTTCAACTATTTTTCCTACAACCCTGCTATCATTTTTTAAATGTTTAATGCATGTTACCTTAACTATAAAAATCTAATATTTTTCATGTTTTAAGAATGTAGAACACTGCTTAAAAATTGCAGTTTTCAATATAGAATACTTCTTTTATTTTAAATGTCACTGGCAGCTGCATGGTTTGAAAACTACCATTGTTTTATTTTATTGTTGTGTGTGGAATAAAAACCTTGAATACATTCTAACACAATTTCTTTGTTCAAACATTTAAAATTTAAAAAAAAACTTAAACCCAAACTACTTTTATTATCATGAAAAGAAAAACAGGATATGTTTTCTATAATAACGTTTAGTAACAACATAATAAATTTGACAAAAAATATATCGAAATCTTCTTTTAAACTATTTAAAGTCTGAATATTTTTTGTCAGATTTAGAGTAAATAATTTGAAAATATTCGAACGAAAGGAAAATTTAGCAAAGAGAAAATTACTTATTTTCAGTAAAAAAGAATTATTTATTTCTCAAAGAATTGTCAATATTTGAGCAAATTTCTATATATGTATGGTTTTTAAAACCTTTTATATCAAGTGAAGTGCTACATAAATTAAAAAAAAAGGCACATTTGATAAAATTTCAATCAATTAGCTTTAATAAAATCTTTTATTTAATAGACTTACTGCCATTTAGTGATATCACATCCTCATATTTTTATAAATTATATAATAGCTCCGTATATGTAGATAATATAACTTAACTCAGCCACGACTGCTGTGGTTCTTTTGCACAGCCAGGGTCACGAATGAAGTGGTACAAATTCGAAGGATAGTATCCACCATCTATGGATCTTACGCCTCGTAACATGACCACCAGACCAAAGTGATCACAATTGTCTGGAGGCTGTTTCTGGCCTATGTATATACTGCTACATATATATATGTATTTTCTTCGTGAAAAGAAGCCGGACATAAGCTTGTAATG
Organism: Trichonephila inaurata madagascariensis; assembly: GCA_019973955.1. Classification (NCBI taxonomy): domain Eukaryota; kingdom Metazoa; phylum Arthropoda; class Arachnida; order Araneae; family Nephilidae; genus Trichonephila; species Trichonephila inaurata. The sequence continues at coordinate 17,205 of BMAV01021867.1, read as the reverse complement.
GATTCCCGTCTTGAATGGAAAGCAGCGCACCCATTCTATTATATGCTGGGATCATCATTTGTAATAAATGTTTGTATTGTATGTCTCTGTTCTTCCACTAGTATTTCATATGTATCCCTGGATAAAAACATACGACAACAAATTAACTTAAAGCAAATATTTTTTTCATCTTGAAAATTATTTCTCTCGTCAAAATGAAAAAGAATACAATTCTGTATTGAATATATAGAATTAAAAAAATAATAATAAATGCATTTTTAATTAAATAAAAAATTAATTGAAGGCAAATGTTTTCTTCATCTTCAAAATGATCTTTCCTTTTGTCAAAATGAAAAAGAATAAAATTCTGAATTAAATATAAATGAAAAAAAAATATTTTTTTTTGAAAAATTATTTAATGTTACTTTTACAAATAAAATGATATGTTGTAAATATATTAGTATATTTTTAGACAAATGGGATAGTCATATGTTAGGTTCTATTTCAAAACATATATAAATGAAAACATAATTAAATAGAGTTGATATTTTATAGAAAAACATATTTTTAGTTATGGCAAAATTTCAGAAAATTTTGTTGTGTGTCATAATTTTCATCCAAATTTTAAAAAAATGCATAACCATTATTTTTGACGAAATTTATTTTATATTTTAGGATATTAATTATCATAGAAAAAAAATTGCTTTTCAAATGAAAAAGTACTCGACTTTAAAAACAGCAACATGATATCTATTATAATTTAACTCTACATTTCGTTGAACAAATCATCTTGATTAAATTATTCTCAAAATGTGGAGGAGCCAAAAATAAATTTCAGTATAATAGTTGTTTTTGTGACTCAGCTTACCGAAAATAAATATTTATCGAACAAAAAAAAAAAGAACTAGAAAAAAACGAGTGTAAATTTAAACAAAGTAGAAAAACAATTATTTTTTCATCCCTTTAATTTAAAACTATTTTGATAGGAATTGTCAGATTTCAGAATTAATAACACACCATTTGAGACAGTATTCAACATTTATTTTTAAGCATTTGCAGTAAACTGAGCTTTGTATTCATTATGAAATGCACTTTAGAAAAAAATATTAAAAACATGCTTTTTTTAACAAATTTAGAAAGACTCCGGAATTTAATTTCTTTCTTATGAAATAAAATACTCTCAAAATTAATTACTACGGTTTTTGTGGTTTAACATAAGTGACATAGAGTTTTGTCAGAAAACATTTCTATGAATTTTACAGTGATTAGCTTTAAGTTGTTTTTTTTAGAAAATTGGTAATCTATCAGAAAATTACGATAATTATAGATATAATTTGTACTTTAGAATTAGTAATAAAATGACATTGAAATAGAGACAGACTATTAATGGAAATTACTTTTTCTTTCAAATGCACTGATGAACCATTGTATGTAGAACAGTCAATAGGAAAAATGAAAGACATGCAATTCTTTGAACTTTTTGATACTTATTTATGCGCGTAGTAAACACTTTGGATTGTTATTAATAAATACTGTATCAAGATAGATATAATTTAACAGTATGTAATGCTGAGCAAAGTATTTCGTCCCATTTTTGAGGATGCGAATACAAGGGATGTTCAAACGAAAAGGTAGGAAACGTCTTAACAACGAAACTCTTAACATATTTGCATACACCCCTTTGGGAGAACGTAGCGAAACATTTGGTGATGGGAATGAAATCTCCTATGGGGATTAGAGCATGCGCAGGAGAGAGCATAGACTCTTATAAATAGCACAGTCGAATACACGCTGCAAGGCGTTTGTTGACGATAGCGTTAACATTGCAAAATTTGACGATTGAGGAGCAGTGAAACGTTATCTGATTTCCAACAGTGAAAGGTGTTAAACAAGCCGCTGTTCATCGACACGGAGAGTATAACTTCCACACGTCTCCAGGGTTCACGCACGCGGAGCTGGATAAGCTTAAGTGGGAGCAGTGTAACCATCCACCCTACAGCATGGACATGTCACCCTGAGACTTCCATGTGTTTGATCACCTGAAAAAATATAAAGTAAACAAACAAATGCACATTCTGACATAATAAAAAATAAAATTAACATTTGCACTGATATAATACTCATATTAACATATCCGTATTGTACAATTTATTTCATAATGAAATTAGCAATACTAAGTTAAGAAAAAGCTTAATAATTAGCAGTGACTCCATGGGCTTGTCATACATAAAATTATATACAAAAATTAACAATTATCTTGACAAATTGCACAATTTATTATTAATCCTTTAACTGTCGATTACAAGTCAAGCTTCCCCAATGCCCCGCTTTCCTCATAGTCAAGCATATGTGATGAATTAGGGGGATGAAAAGGAATAAATAAGCAAATGCTCTAAATTGAGTAAATCCTTCACAATCACTGTCAGGGTCAGTTTATTGCATTCCAAAGCCGGAAAATTTTTATGGATAGCAGTGTTAAGAAAAGATCGCACTTAAGAAAGACGTATATATACGTTCGGAGTAATTAATGAGTTGGCTGGGCGATACGTTTATATACGCCGGTGGCATTTAAGAGCTTAAAGTCGTATTGCAGCTTTAATGCCAAAGTATAGTATTATTGAATTCAATACACTGTTAATAGTATGGAAGGAGGGAGGGTGCAATGAAAATTCTGGTTGAATATTAGAACGTCAATATTGAAAATATGAAAAGCACTGCTATTCAGTTTTCTTAAATCAGTTCATTAAATAAAAACTACTGCTTAGAGCAGCGTCTCTCAAAATGTAGGGCGCACCCTCCTAAGAAGGAGTAAGTATATTGAAAAGTCGAAAAAAAAAAAGATTTTTTAAGAAAATTGTTAATTTACTGAAAGTATACAAACAAAAACCACACTCTGAGATAACTAAAAATAAAATATATATTTATACTGATATAATAAACTTAATAATTACCAGTGACCCCATGGGATTGTCATATAAAAAAATTGGCAGTTATAGAGACTGCCAATAGAAGTGAAAACTTAGAACTTTTAGTATTAAAGTTTGAAATTTCATAATGTTTCAATTAAAATTTTCAACATCAATCTGGTTTTCACATCAATTGACACTCCGAGCAACAATTATATGCATGTTTATACGGTTTTTTATTATTCAAATACATTACGGGCTCTGTACAAGATCACGACAAAATATAAATACAATTCAATTGAAATAACAATTAATATACAATAATATTATTTATGGATAGTATTTGTATTTACTTAAATTTTAATGTACTTGATTTGCAACATTTCTTTAATTGTTTGCATCATTTTCATCATTAATTTCAACAATACTTAAATATCCACACAAGTTGGAAGACATTAAGTTGTAGGCTAGGATGAGAATTTCAACAAATAATTTCATTCTTGATTTAAAAAAAAAAAATGTAGAAAAGAGTGATAAGGTTCATTTGTCTCATTAAGGTATCCGAACACGTTCGGAGTACTTTTTGACCAAATAACATATTTAAACATCATAAAGGCTTTTTTAGGACTCAATACTAATATTTAACTAACAATATTTAAAGTAAATTGCCTAAATTTCTCAAAAATCACAATTAAATGTGAAATTTTAGCAATATTTTTGTAAAACTTCAAAGCAAATGTAGAAAAGGGTAATAAACTTATATTAGTAAAAATATTACCAAAACAACCTGGATGCATTTATCTAGAGAATATACTAAAATTTTAATGTTTCATTAAAATTTGAAAATTTTAGAGCTTATTGAGTAAACGGTATAAGAAAAAATCACATTCTATGTGAGATAATTATTTAAATAGGAACTAACTCAAATAATATTCATACAATAAGAAATATTTTAGTCCATTCTCTACAAAATAACATAACTATCAGTTTTAAAAAAGTTTTATCGAAATACATTTGTAATATTTTGAGTAATCAGACTCGCCATGATAGATTTTGAGCAATTTATATGCGCAGTTCTGGTAGATCAAAGACCCATTTCCAGTTTTTCTAACTTTATAAAATTTATTGTTAATCTGTAAGAAGCGTAGAAAGTATAAAAACAAAGTACGTTTTGTGAAGCCAAAAGATAGCCCTTTTCAATATCATAGAAAACAAAAATATCTGTCTTGACCGAATTTGGTCATTTTCAACGTGTTAGGATACCTTAAGCTAATTTTTAGTTCAAATGGTCTTAAAGTTGTCGACAATATAAATTAGCACAGTAAATAAATTAATTAAAATAGCCGCTTTTAAATTTATTTATTATTTTTATAGTATTTTTCGTTTAAAAAGATGCGACCATTCAGTTACCCTTCGCTCCCACAGTATGGCCCGCGAGCCGAAACAAGTTATCCACCCCTGAATTAAACGTATACCAGATAAAATTGATAAAACACTTACCACTACTTCGAATGAAATATTAAAATTTTTTTTCAAAAACTACCTGACAAACATTTGGTCTTAAATCTTTTCGAAGTTGAGTTCAGAAAATTTAAACTATGGAAAACACATTTTTTGTAGCAGACTTCGAGAAAAGAAAGAAGAAACAATGTCGAAGAATTTTCAACATTCGCAAGCACTTTAATATATCGCATTCGAAAGACTACCTGAATTGTTTTTATTTGTTATGTCTTACACACATTTATCGAGGTACTGCAGAAGAGTTAGGACTTACTAAGTCTTGTTCTCTCGCAATTTTAATAAAATTCTTGAACTAAACAAAATTACATCCACGCAACAATAAATCTCTAGTTTTCCAATAACACTATAAGCATTTCGTTTCATTTCATTTCTCAGAAATAATAATTCTTTTTTAGCTGAAGCTGTCAACGCGATTTCCTCGTTCGGAAAAGGAACCATTTATTTTTAAAATGGCATCTGCCATTTTGTTGCTGTGAAAATAGGGAAACTTGCGCCTAACTCTTAAACAACTGCAATAAATCTACTAAAGTACCTCGGTAACTAAAAAGGGTACATCGAGGTTTAGTCTCAAAAATGTTTATTATGCTTGAAACCATTACACTTTTTCACTAAGGACTGCTTAAGGTGTCTCTCTTTCTTAACTTCTACTTCTTTTGGTTCGTACGCTTCAGGAAGACGGAAATATATAATACTAGACGCAGTAAAAAATAAACGTTTCGTGAGATCTTTTATTACATAAATAAAGTGTGAGAAGACTTCATTGACAAAATCAAGTGTGAGAAAATGATATAACTTTAATAATATAACTTAAATAATCACTAATTGTCAGTACCATTGCTTTTTCTCATCTCCTACTATTAGTTCACTCTCTCCCTATATACATATATATATATATATATATATATATATATATATATATATATATACCTTTTTCAAATTTTCTATTCTTAATAAAAGACATTATATCCAATCATTCAAGTTCAAATACATTTTTTAAAACTTGTAGTGGAGGGCATTTGATATCAATATAATTTTTTCAAATATTCATTAGTTAAAATAAGAATGTATAAATGGAAACAAAAAAAAAGTAGTCCAACAGCATATATAGAAAGAAAATCGTTCCTTGTGTTCCTGTCGCGCAATGGATACCACGTTGGACTTCTAATTTAAAGCTCGCGAATTTGAATCCCACCTGGGATGGCCTAATTTCGGAGATTGTGATTTTTTTTGGTGTTCTATTGTATTAGAATATAACTGTGTGGCTAATGTCACCTGTCTGACGTAGTCAGAACGAGGCCCACGAAATTCATCGTGGCAAGGGGCTAGAAGTACGCCTTTCGTTGGCCTAGGCCTTGAGCACCATACAGGGGACAGTACGAATTAGCTCGGCGAAATTCCCCGAAGGGACGATAGATGGCGACACCACCTATATCCACATCCATAATTTTGCCATGGGACTGGAGGGGAGGGAAATATTCTCCAGTTCCATGCATTCGTGATTCAGCCCACAAGGCGTTTGGATCCACTGATTTAACGAGCATGTACTACGTGTGTACTCGGAGGGTATTTGGTGGCATCGGGCATCGAACCCAGGCCTTCCGGTCTGAAATCCGATGGTTTAACCACATGGCCCTATTAGAATAATTAAAACTAATTACTGAAGAAAGAGTAACAAACACACACACAAAAAAAATTTTTCAACACCCTATATAGAAAGGAAAATGGAAAATTGCAGGGAAAATCGCTTTCTATTTTGTCACTTAATAATGTGATTCTGTCATATGTATATACATATTTTTATTAATTTTAACTATTTAATAAAAAGTAACTATATTAAATTTTTTCTTTGTTCACCTAGGTAGGAATTGACTTAATCTTTTTTTTTATATTACTTGTAGAAAAGTAGATAGAACTATGTCACATATATACAAATTCATTAGTATATTTCTACTCTATACAATGTATATGGAATATTTGGCATTTTTGGGCTATGATCTCCTGTCTAATAAGTGAGATATGGTGATAATTCTTACATTGCCCAGTATTGATAAGCTTTCTGAATTACGGTTAAACAGCCATTAAAATTTGGATTTGGAATGAATTACATTAAGGTTAAAAATAGCGTTAAAATATTTAAGTAACATCAACTACTTTAGTATTAAATATTTAACACTAATTATTAAAGTATTTAACATTTGAAAAATATCAGAGAAAATCAAGTGAATGAATTTATTTTCATCCAATAGAAGCCACAGTTGGGGTGCATACCTGTTCAGTAGGGAAGTAGCTTGGTATTGACGCAGTCTTGAAGGATAGATCTAAATGAGAAAAGTTTTATTCCCATCCAGGGTAAAAGGGAGAAATGTACTAATAAAAATCATGAATATTTAAAAAAAATGTTACTGTAAAGAAGTTTATAAGTTAAATTCATTGATTTTATTTTATATTTTCTTAATTTTGTCACTTTTAGGAATAAAACACAGTCATGAAAATAATTGAGAAAATATTTTAAGTTTTATATTCCTGCCACACACTCTACATATGATCAATATATAGATTTAACAAATTTGTAATTTTAAAACATTTTAAGGTGTCCTACTACGTTCGAAACCGTGATTTTGCAAAAGCCCATAAATGGATAATTTTCATGATATTTAGTGTCACTTAGATTAGAATACATTTATAAAATTGTTTTAAGGGCATTTTGACAAAAAAAAAATATTAAGATACAATATTTTGGCAAAAAATTAACTTAGAATAAACTTTTTTTCAAAATGTTCTTCTTTTGTAAAAAATGCTTCTATTATAAAATTATTTTGCCTGTATATAGCTCAAACCTCTGTACAGAGGCTCAACTAGAATTTTTGAAACATATAACTTAGAAGTGGGTTTATCCGTATTTTACGACAACAGAGAGGAGCAATTTTAAGAAAAAAACGCCAATAATTATTTCAATTGGTGGTAACTCTGAAAACAATGTCAATTTTTCAAAAATTCTAGCTGAGCCTCTGTACAGAGGTCTGAACTATACACAGGTAAAATATTATTATAATAGAAGCAATTTCACAAAAGGAGAACATTTTGAAAAAAAGATTATTCTAAGTTAATTTTTTGCCAAAATAGTGTATTTAAGTAATTTTCATAACAAAATGTCCTTAAAATCATTTTATGCATGTATTCTAATTTGAGTGACACTAAATATCATGAAAATTATCCATTTATGCGTTTTTTAAAATCACGATTCCGAAAGTAGTCGGACACCTTAAGCAAATCCAGAAAATCAAAGAATACGTTTTTACCTATTTACACATATGAATATAAGAATGGAAGGTAAACTAATATAGGTGAAAGCAATATCAATACTTGCGATTTTGTAAATTTTCTATGAGCAAATTTCAGGCTAGAAATTTATTCCAAGTTTGAAGGAAGGAGGGGATTCTGAGTCTTCGCCTAACTTTCAATTGTGTTTTAAGTATGTTTTCAAAATTTCAAAAAATTAAGTAAAAGTGGTTTTTCCCCCATATTTTTTATAAATTGGGAAAAAAGATATCCACTATAAAATTAACTTATTTAATCAATAAATTTATGGATTTACTTAATTTATCTCTTCAAAAAAAAGTAACAAAAGTTAATTAAGAATTGCAAGGGGAATAAAAACTCTTAAAATATGCAGAGCTGTAGTTATTATTTCACGGTCCATATGACATTATCCCTTTTCTATTGTCTTAGAAAACGCATAAAATAGTTTTAATAAAATACAGTTACCTAGCTTTACTTCGCAGTTCTTGCATTTAATTTTTTTTAACAGTTTCTATTCCCTTAAAAAATTCTTATGAGGCAATAAATTTGTTGAAATACTTCATACTTCATGATAGGTCATTCTTTAAATACCTATATATTTTAAATTATATTTCAGACATTAATATTACAGAAAAAAGAAATATTCTGATTTTTTTTTTCAAAAAATTTAAAATACCAAATTTAATCAAGCACAAAACTTACTTTAAAAATCCCGATAATATACTGATACCATTTAATTAAAGAAATATGTGCAACATTTAAAAAAGTATTATTCATTAGTGCAAAAAAAAAAAAAAAAAAAAAAGTGAATAATGAAAAAAAAGTCTTTTAAAAATTTTTTTACTATGTAAAAATAAGTAGCATGTTTCTTCAATACATAAAATAAAAGCTTACGTATCACTCCAGATTAAAAGCAAACAATTTAGAGCCCTGGAATGATGATGAAAAAATTTCATTAAATTTCTCATGATATTCTAAAATAAAATGATTTTCCTATTAAGCTAAATATTCTTTTTTTACGGACTTTCTTTGTATTTCTTTTCCTTTTAAAAGCTTCTTTTACAGTTTCTTTAAAAGACATATAAAAGACGACTTAATTTTTTTGCGTCATAATATCCTATAATATTTTAGGAGATCTTATCTGAAACTAAAAAAGGAAAAGAAATTATTGCTTCTTAATAGGTTCTTTAATTTTTTTCTTTTACGAAGTAATTAAGGAATGGATTGTTTAATTGGATAATAACCAAAAGGTTTAATCATTAGTTAATTGTAAGATTTTTTTTAACTCTTAGAAATATTTAATAATATGAGAGTCTATTTTTTAATTTAGTAAGATTAATTAATTAAAAGAAAAAAATATCTGAATGCAGAGGAAAAAGAAACATAAGAGAATTAAAAGAAAAAAATAATTTTATATTTTCTTTTTTTTTCAGTAATATAATCTCAATGATTATGTTGAATTTAGTTTTGATTATACATCATGCATTTTCTCTCCATTCAGTGTGGAGGAAATTTTGTGAGTGTGCAACTTTTTACACATTCATATACAAAATTATTTTTGTCTTAAGTACTCTAACGTTATTGAAGTTATTTCTGAGCTTATAATTGGTTTATGTACAAGAAGAGCTACTAATAATTCTAATAGTGTTACATAATTTGTGAGATTGTTAACATTTTTTCAAGTTTTTCATGGTTCCATGATAGAATTAGGAACGTTATTTTATAACAAGTAATATAAAAAGAAATTAACGTCAATTCCTGCTTCGTTAGAAAAACGTACTGGCGCCAT